>CAJVPP010002293.1:0-15415 GCA_910592005.1 Funneliformis mosseae
GATTTTCCTGGTGATCATTGGTGACGTTAGTTGGCACAGTCATTTAGTTGCGCAAATGGATTATCACTAACAACGTCCTTTTTGTTATTTACGAATGACGTAAATACATTTGTTTCTTTGAAATAAATAAAGGATCTCGCAACTTCATTTTACCTTTATTCCAACTTTTCTTTACTTTTTGGTGGGTATCGTCTTTCATTTTTTTTTTTTTAAAAAAAAGAAGTAAACCAAATAATAACTTACATTTTATTATTTCAAGGAATCTTTTAAACGATCACTCGTGCTGTTGTCGCGCCAAGGCGACGACCTATTTCTTCAACTTCCCTTCCTATAGCCCACCTTCAGTTCCCTCTTCTTCTGCCCCTTTAGCAGCTGTATCTTCTTTTCCTTCCCCTTCTTCTGCAGCTGCTTCTTCTTCTCTTTCTTCACTTTCTTCCGATTTTTCTTCCTCGTCTTCATCCTCTTCTTCATCTTCTAATTTACCTTCTACTAATACTTCTCCTTCTTTATCTTTTCTCCTTCATTTCCCGTTTCTTCTTTTACTTCTTCTTTTCCCACTTCTTCAATTTCCTCTACTCCTCCTTCACCTTTTCCTTCTCCTATTCCCACATCTTTTTTTGTTCCTTCTCCAATTCCTTCCGCTATTTCTCTTCCTCCTTCTCTTCCTAATACTAGATTTTATCATTCTTCTCCTTTCCCTCCTTCCCCTTCTTTAATACATCCTCTTTTTCATCTCCTTCAACTTCTATTTCGTCACCTTCTTCTAATTTTTCTAACCCTTCTTTTACCCTTCCCGTTTTTAACTGACCCTTTATTCATTTAGAGGTTAGAACCGGCCGAAAATTCTTTAACCGGTTAATAACCGGTTAAAATTAACTTTGGCCAGTATTATAAATTTGGCCAGAGTTAGACAATATTTTGTCAATCATAAAAATCTTAATTCTGGCCGGAAATTGAATTTCGGCCGGATTTAAATTCATCTATTTTAACCGGTTAAAAAAAATCTTTAACCGGTTAACATGTTAACCGTTTTAACCGGTTAATTAACCGGTTAAAAATTAACCGGTTCCAACCTCTAGTTCATTAGCAGCTTCCAAAATTTTCAAGGTTTGTTCATTTCCATTAAATGAAATAATCCCACTATATATGTATCTAAATTATAAAAATTTAAGATCATTATAAATGAACAAGATCAAAAGAAGATAACGTAACTTTATAATATATAACTTCAAAATAATTTGAAAGATTTCTGGTAAAATTTTTTATAATGAGTTAGTACGTTGTTGTTATTGAAAGCCAGGATTCGTCGCAAAAATGTAAAAATTGTAAAATTCGAAAAAATATTTGCAAAGCAAATCAACCTATTCCTTTATAAATTTTATTTTGATCTGCAATAAGCTTTTCCTTATAAAGTTCGATCCATATGGTTTTTCAATATTACAAATCGGAATTCCAATGGGTCTTAAAGTATATATGAATTCATATTCTAAGTATATAACGTTAATTTAAACCTTCGACTTTTAGAATTGTAAATTAAATTATTGACGTTTAACATAAATTTTCTTTTCGCCGAATTTTCACGGCGAAGCATGCACGATTTCTATAATTCTGAAAATTTGTATAAATACTTCTCTGAATCTATTATTCGTCGCTTCCTCTAAGTGACTTCGTGCAATGAACAAATAGAGAAAATTGATAAATAGAGTCATCTATAAGTTTTGGGAATACTATAAATTCCTGTGATTAATGTCAGGACATTCATTTTGAATAAAAGATGAAGAAATGAATTCAACTATTCAGAATGAATTTGAAAATTTGATTTTTCTTAAAACTGATGTTATAATTAAAATTTCAAAGAATTTTAAAGCATTTGGGAAGTTAGCTATTAAAATCACGTTACGGATCATATGATTTACTATGTTCGTAACTTGATTTTAATAGCAAACCTCCCATTTCTGCAAAGCCTAATTGTCGAGTATTCTGTACGAAATATTAACCAGAAATTGTTATTTAATTTTTTACACAAAAACCATAATTGCTTATTAAAAATTTCCAATGTTGCATATTTTGGAACATGACATCGTAACCAAAAAATTACTAAAAATAATTATTACGTCATTAAAAACAAATTTAGAACTTTTTATTCATAAGGAATTAGTCTAAAATTAAACGAATTCGTCATTTAAAATATTATGCGAATATATTAAAAAAAAATGGATATTTAAAATGATAAATAAATATCAAATTACTAAATGTATTTTAATATTATATAATATACAATAATTCTATGTTAAATAATATATTATTTTTAAATACTTTCTCAACCATCAGAAATGTTTTCTTTTCTTCCAGCGATAATTCACCCTTAATTGATGACGAAAAACCAAACTTCATTGTTAATTTAATATGAGAAGATAATGCCCAAGTCAATGATTCATATAATCTTAGAAATTATTGTCTTGCGAAGCTGCGGTTGAAGAATATTGTAAATTAAAAATCATGTGATTTTAAATGGGATAAATACGTAAAAAGGAAACTTTATTCCGTGTTCACAATGAAAACTCAAATAAATCCGTTTTTTATATTGAAGATTTGTCTGTATACAGCATGTACTAAATGTGAGTGTGTATGATCGTCAATTGTTTTTGACACAACGAAACCAAAGTTACTGTGCCACATTCTTTAAAAAATTTTATTGACCAATTGACAGAAATGATATTGAATAAGAGGAAAGTAAAAACGACTTCGATTCTGTATTTATTTTTAACATTATGTTTGGTTTATATCTTGTTTATGAAAAATATAGGTAATATAATTTAGGCTGCTTCAGGAAAATTTTTGATGCAAAGTATTACAGATCATAGATATAAATTCTGAGATATTAATATCAAGATCAATTTCCCTGGTTAAATATTCTAAAATATACAAATTAGTTATAAAATATAATTAATATGAACATTTTCATAATCACATTACCTTCATTAGATTCATTAATATTCACAATATTCATATTAATATCTATTTTCAATTCTTTTGTCACATAATCTATTAATTACAGAATAGTCTTTAATTATATATTAGTATTCTAGGAGCACTTATACTTTATAGAGATTCCACACAATTCTGATATACCGTGTAAAATAAATAATTCAAGTAAAGCAAATATTTACCATTATCAGATAATCTACTTTTTTTATTACTTTTATCATCAATTAATTCATCTATAATCATTTTTTTATATTTTATATTTCCAAAAATATAGTAATTAATAAAATCTAAAAAGTTAAAAAATGATCATTTATATAAATATGTACCATTAGAGGATATAATATTCTTTTGATAATCAATAAACAATTCAACAAAATCTTCATTAAATTTCTTTAATCAAAATAAAAAAGTAAAAATAAAAATAATCACCGAATTCTGTACCAGATTGACTTTTTGAGAGTATCGCAGATCTGCTTAATGGTTTACTTTTATATACTGCTCCTGGATGATTCGTGGCTATAGGACCAATAGCTGATGATAATACGATTTTTGTTCTACTAAAAGATTCTTTAGAACGCATATTACCAACTTTTTTTTTTAAATAATTAGCTGATAGCCTTTTATTTGGATCATGATGCCAACATTTTCTCATTAATTCAATATAACCCTCAGGTGCATTTGTAACAATTGGAGGACGTATATCATCGATTATTCTAATAATAAGTTCCGTATCATGATCTTGATCCCAAAAAGGTCTTCTACCCGTCATAAACTCCCACATAATCATACCAAGACTATAGATGTCTGAGGCTGTAGTATAATTTTGTCCATGAAAAATCTCTGGAGCAATATAAGGAATAATACCATAAATTTTACCATTCTTATTATAATTATCATTATTATCTGCTAATTCATTCAATGATTTGCTAATTCCTAAATCACCTATTAGAATTTTATGATCTCCATAACAAAGGATATTCCCACTATGAAAATCCCGATGAATAATTCCTTTATCATAAATATATTCAAGACCTTCAATAATTTTATATAATAAATCTAACTTTTCTACCCATTTAAGATTATAAAAATGTTCTGCTAGATAATGTCTTAAATCACCTGCTTCACAATATTTCATGATTATCACATAGTCTTTGGAAATAGGATCGTGAGTGATTCCATAATATTTATTTATATAATCAGGTACAAGAGATCCATCATTAAGATCCAGATACTTCCAAAGTTAAATTTTAAATGTAAATATAGGTATGTCACATTATAATAAAGAATGTTAATTAATTAAATAAATACCTCATTTAATTTTTTTGTAGAAATATTTTTAGTATTATTAAGTTGTTTTAGAGCAACAATTATATAGTCTTCTCGCGTATTCCACCACGCAGCTCTATAGATTTTGCTAAATCCTCCCTCAGCTATAAATTTAACATCTTTGAATTGATCATAAGAAACAAAATCTATTTGACGAGATATATGAGAATTAATTCGTGAATATCTGATAACTTCATCAACAACTTTGTTTCCACTTTCCTTAGGTAGTGGGATATTTAATTTAGTATTATAATACTTTATAATCTTTAAGGAGTAAGGTAAATTTGGTAGGATAGTTATTTTAGTATTAGAGCAATAAAGTTCCGTTATAGAGTTGGGTAAATTTGGAAGAATAATTATTAATGTATTGGAACAATTTAGTTCTGTTAAGGAGTTGGGTAAATTTGGTAGGGTAGTTATTTTAGTGTTATCACAATATAGCTTTGTTAAGTAGTTGGGTAAATTTGGTAGGATAGTTATTGGCGTATTAGAACAATTAAGTTCCTTTAAGGAGTTGGGTAAATTTGGTAGGATAGTTATTTTAGTATAAGAACAATCAAGTTTCGTTAAGGAGTTGGGTAAATTTGGTAGGATAGTTATTGGAGTATTAGAACAATATAGTCCCGTTATGGAGTTGGGTAAATTTGGTAGAATAGTTATTAGAGTATCAAAGCAATTGAGTATCTCTAAGGAATTGGGTAAATTTGGTAAGCTATCTATTTTAGTGAAATAACAACTGAGATTAATTAAGGAGTTGGGTAAATTTGGTAGGATAGTTATTGGAGTATTAGAGCAATTAAGTTCCTTTAAGAAGTTGGGTAAAATCGGTAATCTAGATATTTCAGTATCAGAGCAATCAAGTTCCGTTAAGGAAGTGGGTAAATTTGGTAGGGTAGTTATTGGCATATCACAGCAATCAAGTACCGTTATGGAGTTGGGTAAATTTGGTAGGATAGTTATTAGTGTTTCAGAGCAGTCTAGTTCCATTATGGAGTTGGGTAAATTTAGTAGGATAGTTATTAGAGTATTAGAACAACTTAGTTTTGTTAAGGAGTTGGGTAAATTTGGTAGGATAGTTATTTCAGTAGAAAAGCAATTGAGTAATTTCAAGGAGTTGGGTAAATTTGGTAGGATAGTTATTTGAGTATTAGAACAACTTAGTTTTGTTAAGGAGTTGGGTAAATTTGGTAGAATAGTTATTGGAGTGCGAGAGCAAACAAGTTTCGTCAAGGAGTTGGGTAAAGTTGGTAGGATAGTTATTTTAGTAAAAAAGCAATTGAGTAATTTTAAGGAGTTGGGTAAATTTGGTAGGATAGTTATTGGAGTGCGAGCGCAAACAAGTTTCGTCAAGGAGTTGGGTAAAGTTGGTAGGATAGTTATTGAAGTATCAGAGCAATCAAGTTCCGTTAAGGAAGAGGGTAAATTTGGTAGAATAGTTATTAGAGTATCAGAGCAATCGAATATGTTTAAAGAGTTGGGTAAATTTGGTAGGATTGTTATTTCAGTGCTAGCACAATCAAGTTTCGTGATGGAATTGGGTATATTTGATAGCATAGTTATTTGAGTATCAGAGCAATCGAGTATGTTTAAAGAGTTGGGTAAATTTGGTAGAATAGCTATTGGAGTATTAGAACAATCAAGTTCCGTTATGGAGTTGGGTAATGTTGGTAAGCTATTTAAATGAGTTTTAGAACAATTGAGCATTTTTAAGGAATTGGGTAAATTTGGTAGGACAGTTATTTCAGTGTTAGCGCAATCAAGTTCCGTTAAGAAGTTTGGTAAATTTGGTAAGATGGTAATTTGAGTAAAATCACAAGTGAGATTTGCTAATTTTCGATATCTTTGTAATCCTCCTAAAGCGATTAATATGTCATCCTTATTAAATTACGTAATCGTTAAACTTTCAATAGTATCATCATAAATAATATCCGATACTCTGACATTTGATTCTAATTCTACATTATTCTGACCAGCCAAATGATGAATAATTTCGGAATTATTTGATGCATAATTATTCTCTTGATAATTTATCTGATCAAATCGAATAATTTGAGAGATTTCTTCATTATTTATGTCATTGTTATTCAAACGACGTTGTTGAAGATTTGATTCGTAATTGTTCGTCTGATTATCTTCTGTTACGCTTATTTTTGCAATAATTGCATTTGATTTATCAACTACTTGATTTATTGATGGACGATTATCCGGCTCATTATCCCAGCATCCTGAGATTAGATTAAAAATTTAATAATCATTTATTCTTAATAAATCAATTCATAATCATAAGATTTACCAAATCACGATGTACAATTCCTCTGTAATGTAAACACGATACAGCACAAGCCAGCTGGAATGTCAGTTGTATTTATCTCCCCAAGAAAGCTTGTCAAAATTATTCTTCAAATAGTTTTTAAGCGTACCGTCATCTAACCAATAATTTTCAATTTATTTTGATTTTCTAATATTTTTTTTTTTTTTTTTTTTTTACAAAATAATTAAATATATTTGTTAAAAATACAATATAAAAGTCAATATAAAATAATAAATAATCTCATTTATTAAGACTTATTACCTTGACTTGATGATGTAATCGCCAAAAAGCGGATAATATTGCTATGAATATCAACTTCTCGTTGATGTTCAAACTAAATTAGGTATAAATATTTAGTTTGATATATAAATTATTTAATACCAAACTGAAAAACCTATTGCATATTAATTACCTCTCGAACAAGTTCTTTAACAATGGCATTGTTAAAGTTATTAAATGATTTTAACGCGAGAGGTTGTTTTGAATATTTCCAATTTGCACGATAGACTTTTCCAAAACTACCTGTACCTATCTTATGAAAATTACAAAAATTTTTGTATTCATAGAATTTGATATTTTTGCTTAAAAAATATTCTTCAATCGAATTAATCAACTCATTTGAATTATTGTCAATTTGCATTTTGCTTTATTTTGTAGCGAGATAAAGGTGTGAAAATTTGGAGAAAGCAACTTTTGGTAGATTATTAATGTATTTCGATGATCGGCAAGTGACACAACGCCCCAGGGCTGAAAATTTCATTATACAAAATCAATCATATGTCCTGCAGGAGTATATAAACGAATAAATAGCTGATAGCTAGCTTAACTTCAGTATGAAAAAGTTAATGCTATATTTACTTAATCATTTCGATGATCGGCAGGTAGCACAAATGAATATTTTCACGGAAAAAAGACAAAGCAACAAAGAATGTTGAAAAAGATGAAGTTTCCGGATGAAATGGAAATTCCCTTAAATAAAGTTTACAGCTTTAAATATTGGAAATAAAAATTCATTGTCGATCAAATCAGACGAATCATAGATAGAATTTTATATAAATACTACGCTTATGCTATAGAGATATTTGGATATCTTCTCTAAGGTCTATTACAGATAGCCAGATGAGGCAGTAATAGTTTATTTTTATGCTTCTTTAATTTTGAATAAATCACGTCTTGAGTAATTAATATATATTGATTAAATTTATAATTGGATAATCGGTTAATTGAATAAAAATAGGATTTTTCTATAAGATTTATAAAATATTTCTTATTTGCTAATTGCTAAATATTTTCAGTACTGGAGTGAAATCTTCTTTATAAGAATTTAATGAAAATTTTCATTTTCATTCGAGATAGTCAATTTATATTTATTACAGCTTTAAAATTTTTTTTGTTCCATTTTATTTAATTTCTAGAGAATTTTTTTTGCAGAACATAAGAATATGCATCCTTAAATATCTTGGCTATTGATATAAAGTAAGTAATTAAAAATAACTAACAATTCAGGTTATTAAATTTAATTTATTATAGCATGTGTAATAAAAAAATAATGAAATTATATAATGAAAAATACTCGGTATTACATTGTTCTGATGATGAATTTTTTAATAACGCAAATACTGATTGCGATAAGCTTTCAGAATTACTTCTCATGTCCAGCTGTCGAATTAACTTCTTTAGACACCTTAAATTCATTTCTTTCTTTAAACTTTTTTTTATTATTATCGTTATAATTTATCATGGATATAAGTTTAAAAGAAAAAAATAATAACGTCATCTCACCTTATTTATTATTGCCAGGATGGAAATAATCTAAATTAAGTAATTATTGCGCTTGAACAAATTTCAATTGGCATTTTCGTTTACATTTGAAGGTTTCAGCTCTATCTCTTACGTAATTTCCTAATGTTCATCATTTGCATATTTAAGAATAAGCGAATAATTTTTTAAACCAAAAATAAAAAAATGCATGGTTATTATTATTTAACCTTTAATACTTCGTGACTCAACAAAATCCAATTATATATGGATGAACTAGTAAACAAATTTGTTTAAATAACCATATCAAAAAGTTTATATAAATAAAGTTATACTAGTGTAAAAAATAATCCTCATTTAAAATGATTTTTTTCCTATAATATGTGTCGAATTTTTTAATTACAATTTTTTATTGGACAACTATCAGAATGAGAATTAAAAATTTGAAAGTCATAATCATGGGAGCTGTATTCCATCTTATTTTGGACCAATTTCTTTAGTGATTAGTATTGTTAACAAACTAGCGCGTTAAAATTGCTTTCTTCATGTTATTAGGGTTTTGATTATAAATGAATTGTTCTGAATTTAAAAATATTGGCAAGTGACCTTTGTTATTTTCATGCAAATTAATAGATGATGAATGATGATAATAAAGAAATCGAAGGAGTTAAAGGAATAGAATGATTTTAGATCAATATCACTATAGATTATTTTCATCATAATAGCTTCTACAGAAGTTGCCTCCTCACAATCGAAATACTCCAAAGGAAACGTACCTTTCTTTCCTTTCTGCGTAAATATTTATACAAGTTTTAAGTAAAACAGAGTGGAATGATGTGAAATGGTAATGAACACTTAATAAGCACACGTAGAGTTATTTCCTGTAGATGAATTTGAACTTCAAAGCGTTTTCTCATTATTGGTTTCGATATTCTTTTTTCTTTTACTTATTTTATTTTATTTTTATATTTTTTTGGTTTTTTGGTTATTTTTAATTTATTTATTTTTTTCGAATTCGATCGCGTTGAGCTGCTGCATAGCTTTAATAGCAGGTAGATAGTTAGCTTTTAATCTAATTAAAGTAAAATTTTAAACAGAAATTTTAATAAACAAAAAGTTGGGATCTTAAACAATCGTATATCGATATAGATTTAGAAGCTACATCTAAATTTATTTCATAAGAAAATTATTTTTAACGCTATAATACAACTTCGTTTTCAATAGTAAAATGAAAATCAAGACTATGTAAAAATTCTTGATTCACATTTTTGATATTAATAATATCACCTGATTTTAAATATCCTTGATAAATTTTCTAATGTATCTAGTGTAGATAAATTTACGAAATAAAATAATATAACAACATTATATCGTTCTTATAAATAATAGATTGAAATGACACAAATTAATGACTTCCTAATTCTGTGTGCATAGTTACTAGAAATCTATAATTACCATAAATTCCAAGGAAATAATTAGAATTGTTGTGTTGTAACTATATATTAGTAACGGTGTATGAAGCTATTTCACAAAAACCTAAATTCATTAAGAAATTGAAACCAACTTCCATTCTTGAAACTTAATTTAAATTAAATATTTACTGTAGCAACGTGTGTTTAAAGTTACAATATAACCGTTTCTGATTAAATTGACTCATCTATGACAATATCCTCAAATTCTATAATTAATTCCTTTATGAAATTGATTTTGTCTTTTCTCTTAAAAAATTTCAGTTAAAAAATATCCTTTTGGAAGTGACTGAATTAGGTATTTTTTTTTTTTGTTCCACAATATCGTTAATTTCGGCATTATAACATAATTTGCAAAATTTCGAAATAAATGTTTAAGTTTCGCCGCCTTCCTTTCAGTAATAAATTTTAATGATTGCAAATTCTTTTATGTGTATTTTGAATACTATAAAGGAAATGACTTCCTTAAGTGCACTACAAAATTTTTCAAAATTATCAATCCCAGTTGGGAGTTTGATAATATAATAGTACAAGACAATTAAGTTTCCCTTTACGATATAAATCATTTATCCATTCATCTGGGTGAATATTCCATCAAATTTCGGAAGATTCATTTTTTTTTAAAAAATAAAAGAGTACCAATTTTTCGAACCATTTTATAATTCAAATTCTTAACTTACAATACAGAAGAAACAATAAATTGATGATCAAACAGTCACTCACGTGTGAGATTACCATTTAAGAATACTTTCTTTTTACGTATTTTTATGTTTTCTGAAATAATATTTAGAAGCGGTTTACGACCTGCCAGAATTTTTAACTGACGTGATCATCAATTTATTCAAATTTGTATCCACAAATTTAACAAACAGCAAATTTATAAATAATATGTAGGAGTTCCCAGATCAAAATCTAAACTACCAAATTATTAATGCATTCGTTATTTGCAAATAATCATCATCTTAAAATTAAAATTGATCGTTCTCATCAAAATAATCATTCCATGATTGATAAATTTATTAATTTTGATCAGAGTACAAATGTCAGAGTTCCTTTTTGCATCGAGAGGTTGTAATTGAATTAAGTCACTTTGACTTTGCGTGAATGATGAGTTGTTTGTATGAAAATTAAGTAGCTTGATTGAAGATGATATTAAATAAGCCTGTAATTGATCAAGGTCGTCAAAAATAGGATATAACTTAAGCTTTCAATCCCTGATATGTACTTTGGATTATCTAAAATTATTCGGAATGAAAGATGATCATAATAATGCCCACAGATAAAATATTTATGGAGCATATGATATATACATAACTTAATTAATGAGATACAAAGAAATTTTACCACCTTAAATGAATCCAGTTGTCTATTTTCGTGAATACTTAAATTCTTTAAATTTACAAATTGAAGGTTGTTTTATTTGAATTAAAATAATTGATAAGATTAAGGGGATTTTAGGGTATTTAGGACGTTAGGAGATTCATGGAGATTATTAATATGCACGTTAGTTAATAAAACTGGGGTAATGAAATAAACGACTTTAAAATTGGTTGATTGAATTATATAACCTTTAGACATAAAATGGAAAAGGGAGTATAGGGATCGATTGACTAGAATGCATGAGTGAAGTGATTTTCTATCATATCGCAAGTATTGTATAACATTATGAAAATTATTATGGAACATGCCATATCGTTTGAAATGGAGAAAGGTAGGTTAATAAAAATTATTTATCATTCTTCCATTTATATAATTATTTTTTTTTTAATCAATTTCTCTTTGTTTGTTTTGTTCGTTTTCTCCTCATCATATCCAATATTTACTCCCTTTATCACATTAACGTTAAAAACATTAAACTAAGTTAGGATAATAGACATTAAATCTCTGAACTTTATTTTCTAAAAAAAAATCGGTTATCAAATATTTTACCAATTTTTATTTCTTATGTTTATAAAAAACTAATTTTTATTTTATTTTATTTTTATTTCTTAAAAAAAAAAAAAAAATTCTAAAAATTCTATGTTTTTCTTTAGATGCCAACAATAGCGACAACGAAGAATGGACTTTAGAAGTCTCTTCTTTGCGAATATACTTTGTGCTAAGGAAATAATTCTTTAAAAAGTACATTAAGAACATTTTGATCATATGAATTTTGTAAAAAAAATTAATGGGCGGGTTACTTTTAAATAACGAACTTATGTTTTGCAGTTTTCAATTAACTCGATCAAAGATGGAAAATTTTAAGGGCCATTTTATGATTCAAATGCTAACTAACTTTTTTAATGAATTAACTAAATACTTAGTCAACTAGATTCATGGTAATATCCGGATAGGGGCCGGCCTTAATATTTGAAAGTAATAATCGTTTTATTGTTTTACTAGCAATACTAACCGGTCGTTGCCCCGGGTCGCTATCGCGACGAAAAAAATGTAAAGTTTCTTTATTATTTTTTTTTTAATATCACGATTTTTAAACAATTTTTTATTTTTAATTTTGATTTTTTTAAAATAGGTGATTCATTAAAGTAAAAATAAATAAATAAAAATTATTAACAAAAAACTGTGGCTATTTAAAACTAAATTAAAAGAATAATTTATTTGATTTGATTTGATTTCGAAATGTTTTTATTTTTTTAAATTTAATTTATTTATTATTTTAATTTATTTTTTATTTTTTTTTTTTATGTTGCTTAACGTCGTCGCAAATCTAATTCTAGTTAGTACAAAAATTTTGTGTTCTGGTAAGTATTTCATGAATGTATCCGTGGCTTTTTTACGTAACTCTGAGATTATCTCTAGAACACAAAATTATTTCATTTTTCAATTACTATTTTGGGAAATATAATGAAAAGTAATTCGTTCACTACTTTAAAATAAACAATGCAGTTATCATAAGAATTAGAAAAGGAGGAAATCATAATTTTGGTCAAAATTTTTTTATTGGTTTACTTGACCGATCGCCAATTGTTAAACGAAGCGTATGCTGGTACTACGAGATGATTAATTTTAATAAGTTATTTAATTATAGAATTCTATTGAAGAACAGATTCTTTCCATATAATGAGAGTACATAAAAAGGACCTTGTGGACGCTTTGAATATTTACTAATTGAGTACTTTAAAATAGTTTGTCTAATGTTTTTATCTTTGTACTTTATTTTTTTTTTTAATTTTAAAAAAATAAACTTTTTTTATTTATTATAAGAATTAATATAAGGTAAAGGAACATCACTACAGTTATTCGTTTGTTAACAAAGATAAATTTATTTTAATTTTTATAAAAATTTTTTATGTTTACTTCAAAATTGTACAAACTACTAAATTCATCTTTATCTTTTTGTTTATTGCGCGTGCAGATAAACTTATTATAATGCGATGACTATTTAATTAACTTAATGTAGAAACCTGCATAAGTCCGAAAACAATTTAACATTTTATTTTTATTTAACAAATAACATAAATAATAATATGTATGTATTTTATTTTACAATTATTTAACAATGCTTTATTATAATAATAAATAAATAAAAAATATTAATGAAGAGCAATATGTAATACCAAATGCTACTACTGTTTACAAACTTTATGTAATTAATTAAATTAATTAACAATAAAAGTTTTATTGTATAATCAGTGGCGGCTATAATTTTAACTAACTAATGATTTTTGCCAAATTTATAAAAAAATCCGAGCTGGTATCTTGAACCGGCACGGCCCGTTGCAGGCCTCTAACTTAATGTATTGCAAGCTTCAAACTAACCTTCTGTAAAGAATCACTTCGTCATACGGTCGGATATTATGCAAGTTATCATGTATATCTAAGAATATTTCCGTGTAACATTAATTAACTATATATATCGTACAATTTTCATACTTTTAAAAACTTTCATATTATAAAAAATGAAACTTGCAATAACAAATAATGAAAATGCTTCTTTTGATCCAACTACAAAATTAAAATCCAATCCTATACCAATTACGTTCATTCCATTAAAACAATTAAAACACCAGATTCTTGGTGGTATATGTCATTGTGGAAATGTGTACTCTTCTACAGTTTTATATCACCAACCATATTGTGTAAAGTGTTTATACAAGTATATTAGTCGCATAACTGATAATAATAAGTATTTGGATGTACTTATAGGTACAAATAAGTTACCATGTAACAAGCATGAAGCTAGGAATGCGGATTTTTGCACGCAAAACATTCAAGAATGGTGTGAAACTTGCTCCGAGATTTTTTATTTCAATCAAGTACAAACTAGTTATAGGCATATATTAGAGTATTCTCTTATACACTTGATCATTCAGAATTCTAAAATATTAGAAAATAAAAAGGAATGTAAATTATGTTGTGGGAAGTTAGTTTATGAGTGTGAGTTACCGATTCAAGAGATTCAATACTACTCTAAAATATGTTCAGATTGTTATAAAATTTCTTCTGGATGGGTAGAATCGACTTTAACTGAAAAGCTTATTCCAATTCTTTATTTACCATGGTGGGATGTTAGTAATGAATGTAATAATTGTGCTAAAAATTTAGCTGAATTATCTGATTGTCACAAATGGTGCACATGTTGTCGCGTAATTTATTCTGGATGTAGATATTGTTTAACAACAAATATTTTTTTTGGATTTATAGATCAATCTCAATGTAGGAAATGCAAAAGAATATCCTTTATCAATATTGATACAAATTATTTAAGCAGTGGAAATATTAATATAGATGAATTTCTTTTTAATAACATAACAATTAAAGATGATGAAAAGAATAATCAGATCGCTGATTATATGCAAACTCTTGCGAAAAATTTTAATCCATTAGGAATCTACGGTTTTATTAGATGTCTTATGACTCCACTATACTCAATAATGGAATGGATTCCACCTTCTCGAATTTCAAATTTAGAAAAAATATCAGAAGGAGGTTTTGGTACCATTTACAAAGCAGAATGGTCTGACGGTATACCGGAATATAAAAATCGATCATCTGATAGCGTATTTCGATATAATAAAACTGTCGCCATAAAAAGTCTTAGAAATTCAAAAGGAATTAGTAAACAATTCTTAAATGAGGTAATTATTGTAATTATCTAATCCTCCATATTGTTTGCGATTTCAATTTAGATGCAAATTTTCATTGTTATTTTTTTAAAAAAATTAGTTAAGTTTGCATCATACTTGTTCTTCTGGTCATAAAGTTAGCAGTATTATCAAATATTACGGTATAACAAAAAATCTAAAAACAAATGATTATATGTTTGTAATGAAATATACATCAAGTGGAGATTTAAATAAATATTTACAAAATAATTTTGCATGTATTAGATGGAATAAAACGAAATTACAATATTTATGGCAAATTTTAGAAGGGTATATACATAATTATTCATAAAATTAAATTATTTTATTTTATTATGATTGTTAATTTACGATGCTAATCTATTTATTAAAAAAATTAGGATTGAAATTATTCATAAAAAAAATATAATACATAGAGATATTCACAGTGGAAACATATTATCTTTTGAAACAAACCAACCAAGATATTTATGGCAAAT
>CAJVPP010002294.1:0-15412 GCA_910592005.1 Funneliformis mosseae
AATCAAATCAAATTGAAAGATTTTATAAAATAAATTTGACTCGACTCGACTCGAAAAAAATGAGTCGAATAGAGTTGATCTTTAAACTCGACTCGATTCGACTCATTCGGAATTCTAACATTAACACCAGTTTCTTCTCAATTCTTGTAACAAATCTTTTAAGCGCATTTGGACCCCTATATAAATTATGACTTATGATTTCATAGTTAAGTGAACTATCCATACAAACAACTACATAGCAATAGCTATATGACTTATGTATCTGTAATCTTTCAATATAGGTTAACTTCGTCTTTTCTTCTAGGATTAACTTTTTAGTTAATATTTCTAGATCCCAGAAAATGCGATATGGATTTGGTTGCATGCATTTATGGTTATAAAAAGTTTTGATACTCCTATTCTTAACTGGTATTTGTGGTCATTAGAGGTATTATTTAGACCCTTATATTTTGGCAAATATTCATTGTATCTTATCTCTGAAGAGTATACATGAAGGAGGTATTTTCATCCTTTATGTTTGCTATGATTGTATACTAGCTTATGTAAATCTTTGATAATACAATAGTGACTTCTTTCTTCTTCTGTAATTATTAGAAGATTTACTTGCTTATATTCGTCCTCTCTTCTTTTTGAAACATAGCGAAAGTTAAGATATTTGTTTTAGTTGTGTCATTCATAGACACATAAACTAATTTTAGGGTTATTTTCTTCAAACTTTTTATAAACTGGTGCTGAGACTGGTATTAGAATTGGGATGTCTTTTATATTAAATTCCTTCACAAAATTTCTATATAGCTAATGCGGATTTCTTTCTGGATGAACTTTAACTAGATGCAAAGCTTCTAGAATATACTATCTGAAGCACTAGTTATCATTATTTTTGAATATTAATAATTTTATTATTACATTTTAGCATAACTTCAGGTAAAAGTATGTGAGCAGTAGAACTAATTGGATTGAAATCAGCTATCTCTATACTTATTTTTTCAATATAATCAAGATATGCATCTAACATTTAGTATATAGTTAGCTTTAACTGTCACGCTATTACTTATAAAATTTTTTTTTAATTAATTATTTCCTATTCCTTTCACTTTTTAATCACTAAAGATGGCATTTGTAAACTTGCCAAAATGGTTTTAGATATCTTTCTGAAACTAAAGCATTAACTATTTATTAATTATTCTTTCAATATTTAGTGATATAAAATAGAATGATCAGTGAATATTCCTGCCTATTTCTCTGCAATATTAAAAAGGTTTATGAAAGAGCTTCTACTAGGCCTGCTAGATGTCGATTTCAGTGGAAATCAAAAAATGGTTACTATGTTCTGATTGTGATAAGCCAACTGCTTCTGCTTATAGCTGATGTTCAGATCATGTTAGAGGTTATTATATTATTTAGTTTTATGATAGGCTTTGATTAGAAAGTTTTCGATTAGAGATACAAGAAAGGCTTCAATCAAAGATATATAAAAAATTTCGATCTGAGACATGAGAAAAAACTTACAAGAAAATAATACTTGCTCATAGTGATGCGTTTACAAAACTTAATATTTCTTTTTGTAAAGAATATCTCTATCTGATAAAACTAGAAAAGGGTGAATATTATAATAGATATCAGCCAGAATAAATGGAAAGATTATTTCAGCTAACTCTTTACCTAAATTTTGCTAGAATTTGAAGGTGTAATATTCAATAGATATTTGCTAAATTTTTGTTAGATTTGCTTTAATTTTTTTTGTTAAAACTATATGCTATTTATTAAGCTATTCTGCGCAGAACCTATTCTTGACTAAGGAAAAGTTAGGATAATTCCATAGATTTTTCTGAATTTTTATAGATATTAGAATTATTTTTGCTAGACTTATATATTTTATTATGCTAGTTAAAGAGCTAGCTGGCAGTGTTGTTATAGAACATTAATGGGACACTGATAGGACATAGATGGGACAGATAGGATATTAGGGATATAATGCAGGACAGGTTGAGATATATAGCTAGAATAATAAATCTCTGAGATATTAAAAATAAATATCACTGCTGACTGGCGTATAAGCAATTTCTATTATATATTTTTTCGTTAGACTTATCTTACAGAATGATATAATCTGAAAGAAATTAGGACGGTTAGACTTATTTTTTCATTAAAGTTAGGTGAACATTATGTTATTTTATTAAACTAGCCTACGCAGAACTACTTTTAGATAAACTATTTTTCGTTAGATTTATGATAATGGAATTAAGACTGTTAGATTTATTTTATTATTTTTCGTTAGACTTAAGAAAATCTTTAGATTTATTTATGAGGTAATAAGGACTGTTAGACTTATTTATGGGATAATAAGAATTATTAGACTTATTTACATTAGACTTAAATAGTTAATATACTATTTAAAGAGCTAACTCGCATAGAATCAATTCCTGATATAATAATTTTCGTTAGATTTAATAAATATAACTGAAAAGTTGATATAGAAATTAAGATTCTAGAGCCTTTAGAAGTTTTTCTAATATACTAATAAAAATTAATATGTTTTCTGAGGATGGAGAACTCTACACAAAGCTTTAAAATATAATATCAAAATTAAGATTCTAAAGCTGATAGAAGCTCTTCTAATATAATAAGAAAAATTGATATTGTTTTTAATGTTCTGTGACCTATATACTTAATATTTAGAGGGGGCCAGACCTTCGGTCCTTAAACTCCCACTTTTATATTGTATTCTTATTTATATATTTACTCTTTTTATGTATTATTGATATCATCAAATAAATCGATATCTTTTAACAATTTTTTTATCTGTTTATAAAGATTTTGTCATTGTATATGAAATTTATTTTGTAAAACAGAAAACTTAATAAGACAGGAAAGAATTCTTGTAAGATTATTTATATAGGATTTGATTACTGCATGAATATTTACAATTTCTGTGATCTAATTATAATACAAAGTATAAAGAACTATATGAATACAGGTTATTTCTTATTTACTCCAGTCTAACTGATATTTTATAAAATCAAAATCTTTATGAAGTTCTCTTTTTTTTTACTTTAAAATAACTCAAAATGCTTCAAAATTCTATTGATGATTCGTAGTAAGATAGGAATATAATATATCTTTAATCTTGAGATTACTAAAATTAATTTAAGCAGTTCAGAACAAATAAGTGAGTGAGGCTCAGAATTTTTTTGCATAAGAAGCATGATATATATGCAAAAAAGCAGTATAAAATAATAGAGAAACTTGTAAAGTTTAAATAAATCAATATGATCACCAGTAAATTAAATCAGTAGTAGTACCTCAAAGTAATCAATATAATAATGCCTAAAAGTAATTAATGTAGTAGTATCCCAAAGTATCTCTTTATAGCAACTATACAAGAAAGAATTCTAGGAAGGTTTAAGCGAAAAATAAGATATAAAATTAGTAGTAACTTAAGTTAGAATAATATATAGAAAGAAAATAAGAAATTACAACTTAGAATACTATTACTAATAGGCAGGAAAGAGATCAAGAAGGCAGAAAGGTTCAGAAAAATACACGAAAAAAAGGTATAAAAGCTATATAGCTAAAATTAATTCAGCACTTCGTATCTTATTCTTAGCAATTAAAAGAGTCATAGGCGGAATTGCAAGAATGGTACAATATCAGCACTTTGTGTCTGACTGGCAATTAAAAAGTGAGTGAATAAATTGCAACACATTTTTAGCAAATAGATAGATTGCAAATTTGACATTTCGTGTCTTATCTGACAATCAAGAGATGACAATCAAGAAGGAAAATATATGAGCTGATTAATATAATGCAAATTACATCTCCAATTCTTTAACCAATTGACTACTAAATCAGACCCTTCAAAGTTACTCAAAAGTTACTTGAAAGTGACAAAAAAGTGTCTAGAACTAGCAAGGAACTGAAACACGTGATTAATGCAGTAAATTTTGTTAATTTAGACCAATACTATTCCATATTTTTTTTCAAATATTTGGGATGCAATAACTCGGCATTTAAATATCTAATTTATGTAATCTTAGCATCATTGAAAAGCTCTTAACGCTCTCTTTAAATGACCACAAAATCATATGAAACCAATCACAGAAAACTAAGATATTCTGCCTTAAAGATTAAGTCAAAAATATAGTA
This sequence comes from Funneliformis mosseae, assembly GCA_910592005.1. Taxonomy (NCBI): domain Eukaryota; kingdom Fungi; phylum Glomeromycota; class Glomeromycetes; order Glomerales; family Glomeraceae; genus Funneliformis; species Funneliformis mosseae. The sequence goes on from CAJVPP010002294.1 coordinate 4,147, forward strand.
TAGTGCTGGTCAAAATCTGATTAGCAAATTAACTGCACCACCTGATAACAACATGATTTTTTGCAATTAATGTTAGCCTAGCATCTTGACTACAAAAAGACTGCAGAGTAATGAAAACAAGCAGCTAGCTAAAAGGTAATAAAAAAAGGATAGAGCAATAAAATCAAGCAAATATCTACAAAGTAATAAAAAGGCTACAGAGCAATAAAATCAAGTAGATATTAAAAAAGCAATAAACAGTTACAGAATAGTAAAAACAGTAAGTAAATAATATTATATCTATAAGTAGATAACATTATAACGTAAGTAGCAAACACTCTTATAAGAGTGTTTGCTACTAATGAATTAATAAGACTAATAGCAGCATAATTTCAATATTACAAACTGATCTATTTAATAAGGATTTTAAATATATAGCAGGATTAATAGAGCAAATTAAGATTGAAAAAGTAAAAATAAGATTTAAAAATAAAATCTTAACTGACTTAATTGAGTAGAAAAAGAAGCAATAAAAACAAATAATAATAATTTAAAGGAAGACAATGAGAAATCTAAAAAAGAAATTACCATAATTGTGATTAGTGAATAAATCTTATAGAGGATAACATAAATGATAGTTTCAAATATGATGATCCTTTAGAATTGAAAAACTTAAATATTTCGTAAATTAAAATACAGATAAGATTTATTAATTGTGTTACATCTAAAAATGATATGTAAAATGATCTACAAAAAATTAAAAAAGGATGATTAATTTTGTGTAATAATAAAAGGATTTGTATTTATATTACTAAATAGATAAATGATCTGTATTATTTATTTTTCAAATTTAATAGTCTAATTATCATTTAATTCAAATATTTTATTCATTTTTATTATTTTATTTATTTATATTACTTTATTTAGTTTATTATTATTAGAATATATTTTTATATAAATAGGAGTAGTTTTATAGAGAGAGCCTTATCTTGTAATAATTCTTTTGATAAATAAATTGTTTAGTACAGATATACCAACAAAGGCAATATTAGTCTTTTATTTATTAAATAATTAATTGTACATATTTTATCCAATTTATTTCATTTATTTTATTTCTTTTATCTTGTATTTTTATTTTTACTCTTTTGTGTAAATGAAACCTTTTACTAAATTGTGATATTGCAGGTGATTTATCTGCGATTTAAAAGAATTAGCATAATAATAGAAAGAAAGAGAATCTAAATTTAAATATGACTAATAAAATAGATTTTCTCTCTTTTTACTAACAAACTTATTATTTCATTTAATACATCATGCTAATCATTCTAAAAATAAAAATAATGTAATATAAAAAATATTTTTGGTAAGTGATTAACAAATTGATAATTGAGACATAATTAATTTGTTTATTATTTTTTTTTTTTTATTTTAATCTCATTTTCTTGACATTTTGAATTACATTTAAATTCTAAATTTCCTCTGAAAAATACCTATATATTTAATTTTTTATTATTTAAAATTGATAATTTTTTTTTTAAATTAAAAATATTATATAAAAGAGAATTAAATCCATAGTAATTAACTATTAAATATCAAATCTTTTAATAATTCTAACATTAATGATTATCAATTTATTAAAAATTAGTATTTTAATTTCTTTAAAAAGTAGTAAATAAGCTAAAATTATAATATCAAACATTTCTAGTAATGATCATCAATCTTCAATAATCAATATTAATTAAGCTCTTATATTATTATAAATCACAAATGAAAAAATTCAACATTTATTTTATTTTACAAAGTATTAAAATATAAAAATAAATAACAATTTAAATAATAAGATAAAAAAGTTAGTATTAAGTTTTTATATTATCTTCCGAAAATCAAAATTTTTGCAAGCGACTTGAAAATACAAAAAAATATATATGTATAATAATATTACATCATGAAACTTGTATAGTTTTTGTTTTTGGGTTTTTTTTTTTTTTTTCACAATATTACAAGTCACCTTTTGTTTCACTTTACTAATACATAATTCTTTTTTCTTTTTTCTTTCTTTTACTTTGACTATTATGAAGGTTTTATTTGGGATAATCATAAACCCGCTGGTACACCTACAGCGCTTAATGCACCGGAACCAGTACTGACATCACTGGCATTTCGAAAATGTCCTCTAGCACTTAGTCCACCACCGACACCACCATCATTACTGTTTTCCGACGAGAAGCCACTGCCCGCAGAATTTCTGCTCGTCGAGGCAGTGTGATTGCCTTCACCTAATTCACTAGAACTCCACACACGGCTGTTACTAGTTGGTGATGGTTCCATTGGTATCGTGGGCCTTTTATTAGTTGAGGGGGGAGACAATGAACGAACCCTAATAGATGAAGCCGATTGATTATAAGAATCGGTGCTTAATGATGAACTAGGATTAATAGGATTCATTAACGTTGAGGTTGACTTTATTGTCGAAAATGTACTTGGTGGTTGGGAAAGTGGAATTTTTGAAGGTAGAGGCGTAACATTTTGGCTTGAAATAAGTTCCGGTTCCGGAGGTGAGACGATTAAAGAACTCGTATTAGACGATACTAATTGTGGTGAAGGGGATCGAGCAGGATGTAGATTTGGAGAACTAGGTCGTGATGATGATGGGGAAGTGGAATTGTATTTCGTTTGCACAGGAGGCTGAACACGTGGCGGCGGCGATAAAGAGGATGAATTTGCCGGTGTAGTTGAGGAAAAACCTGGAAGATTTTGTTTATTAATATCTATTATTATAGAAGAAGAAGGTGAAACCCTACCCACCGGGTAAGGTTTCGTTGAAAAGTCCGATTCATTTGATGTCATTATTAGACTTGTTTTTCCACTGGATGGCATTGTCCCTAATCCAAATCCAGACGTTCGTCTACTATCGCGATTTTGAGGTGACGACGGCCTTTCATTTAACCAGTCCCCTCTATTTTTTTCTTTCTGTTCATCAACATAACCACTTAAATCTGATCCTTGAAGCCCGTGTGATTTTGCTGAAGATGGTGGACGAATTGGCAAAAGGGCTGCATTAGTATCTATATTAAAGTTCATAATTGTTGACGAATCAGTATTTAATCGTTCAATCGTTGTAGAGCTACTGCTGCTTCTACTGCCACTTTTTCTTCTGATAATCTGACTAGATCTTTTTTCTTGCATACCATTATTAAGATTATGGTTATTATAACTTCTCCTACGCATTTTAGAAAAATCATACACAAGGAATTTTTCTTCCATCATTCGCATTTCTTTTGATAATTCACTAAGATCTTGGTTAGGGTTTGCTCGTTTTTTAGCTTTAAGGGGATTATCTTCCAGTAAAAGTTCCTCCAGTTCGTGTGTAGCATCAAAATTTGCCCGCTTAGACTTAAAATAAAGTATCAATTTTATTAACCTAAATTGTTTTAAATACTATTATATGCAGAAAATAAAATTTAATCCTTACATCAGGAACGAACGGAGGCTTAGCTTCTTTTGTATCAAGTTTTCCCCATTCAATATCTTTAAACCAAGGATGTTTTTTGATATCTTCTAATCCATTGGGGCCACAACCTAGACGTTTTTTTATATCTCGTTCACAAAACTATATAATATTGGACGGATTCATATAATGTTTTTTAAAAAGGATTATAATTATGCAAAAAAAAACATACTCTTCTTATACAATCTAGACATTCTTCAGAAACTGAACCATTAGCGTTCTCTGGAAATGTAAGAGGTTCATGTAAAATTGCCTGCGTTAATTGATGATTAGTCTTTCCACGAAAAGGTCGCTGAAATAAAGAAAATCTAGGTTAAAATATGAAAGTTTGACTATAAGGATTAGTACTTTGTTTAAAAAAAAAAATTTATTATACCTTACTGAAAAGTAATTCATACATTACAACCCCTAATGACCACCAATCCACAGAATCAAAATATCCTTTTTTTATCAGTACTTCTGGGGCTTAATTAAAATAATTGTTATTTTTTTTTTAAAAAAAAAATTAATACGTAAATTTATATTATATTATTATTATTATTATTATTATTTGTTTTTTTTTAAAAAAAAAAAGATAAATACCCATATAAGCCATTGATCCGGCCACAGACATAAGGGGTTTTCTTTCATTGAAATGTACTGCAATATTAAAATCAGTTAAATGAGCATGACCTTTCTCATCCAAAAGAACATTATCAGGTTTTAAATCCCTATTAAAAGATGAAATTTTCTTGGGGTCAAACATTATCATACACGAAAAAAAAAAAAATTTTTTTTTTTTTTTATTATTATAAAACTTGCATATACCTATGAACAATTTTCCTTAAATGTAAATAATGTAAACCCAAACTGACTTCGGCAATGTAAAATTTTACAACCTCCTCCTTCATATTTCCCTGTCTTTCAAGATGGAATCTTAAATCACCCCCCAACATCAAATCAAGAACCATGAATAAATTCTCATCATCCTGGAATGCATATCGTAAATTACACACTAGTGGATAATCAATTTCTTCCAACAAACGACGCTCTTGTATAATATTTTCCACAGCGCGCATTTTTATACATTTTGCTTTATTAATGTATTTAAGCGCGTATAAAATTTTTGAGTGTTTGTGTTGAACAACACGAACCTAAGAATTAATTTGATAAAATCAACAAGAATGTTTTTTCCAAGTTTAATCCTAATTCATCGAGTTCTAACTTACCTTGCCGAAAGCACCTTTTCCTACGGATCTTAGTAAATGAAAATGAGATAGCTCAACTGTGTTCATTGATAAAGGTGAGTAAAATAAATTAATACGAAGGTTATTGATAAAGTTTAAATAATCCAATAAGGTATGTCTGAATAAGCTAGTTACCTTCAGAATCGAAGTCAATTTCTTCTTCTTTACAACAGCAAGTGCCCATTTTTTTGGCGTTTATGGTTATTAAATACGGTAAGAGTTATAATACAAGTTAAATAGTTACAAGATGAAACAAAATAGTTTCTATTATATTAGTGTAATAATTGTACATAAAAGACTTGATAACTAAAGTAATGATTAATTGCAAGTAAGGTTGAATTATATGAACGTCAAAATATAAAGACTACGGCCCGCCGAACTTATATATAGAAGAAATTGAGATATAGGGAATAATGTAACTCAATTAAAGATCGTAGACACGCTACGAAATAAGAAATTAACCACTATACCACTATCGAGTGAGACAGAGGAGTGGTTGAGCGAGGAAGGAAGACGGTAAGAAGGATAAAATAAAGGGAAGGCAAGGCCCTCTTTTGACTTATATTTTGATAATTCAAATTGAGTGTGAAAAGAAAGAAAAAAAAAATGAATGTAATTTGTCCTCCTCCATTATGAGTAAAAAAAATTCGTACAAGGTTGTTTTAGACACAACCTTACACAAGGGTGTTCAACTCCCAGGGTATCAACTAATAATAAAAACAAAAAATTAGCAATCTATTAGATACTTTGTGATACAGTGTGTACTTTGTTACTTACTTTCAGTTCTTTTTTAACCGAATGATCAAACCACTAATTCACCCTGATTTGCTATTAATATCTGTAAGGAAACAACTTTAATCATATATTGCATATATTTTATGCATATTTATCGCCAAACAAAAGTTTTTTTTTTTTTTTTTTTCCTTTTTAAAAGAAAAAAAAAATAAAAAAAATAAATTAAAAATAAAAAATTTTGATCATTTTATTGAAAAAATGACTTTCATCACTTCTCGACCGCTAGGTGAAATTCTTTTTCTCACCTATTATTGTTATCCTTTTATAATGATATACTAAGTGCTTTTGAATTGTCTCAGATCTGGTCTATTTTATTTATTTCGTCACTCACATTTTTCCAGCAATACTTCTGGATACGTATCCCGTTTTTCCTTTATCATTAACACCTAATTTTTTCAAATCAATTAATCAGTGGTACACCGAAAATTTTAATGACCCATTTTACGTTAATACACCCAATTGGTTTAAAGGTTTTGCCTTCATTGAACTCATATTGCAATTACCATTTTTCTTTTATGTTTCTATTGGACTTTGGAAAGGTAAAAAACAAATATTTAATAATAATAAATATTTAATTAATCTAATTTTTTAAAAATTTGATTCCCCACTCGAAAAGATAGTAATACAATTCGACTTCCAATGTTGATTTACTCGAGCCACGTTACAACCACAACATTTGCTTGCCTTGTTGAATTGTTTTTTACAAAACATGAAGAATTAACAGATTTACAGAAAAATATTTTGCTTTCTTTTTATTTTCCTTATTTCCTAATACCGTTAACGTGCTTGATCGACTCATTTCACAGAATACGCACCATGGAAAATGCAATTTTGAAAGTGAAAAATAAAATTTTATAATTCAAAAGCTTTGTTATCTAAATTAAGAACCAAAATTGAATGTACAAAGGTATTATCTTATGTTTGTCATTCCACTTTGTTCCTAAAAAAGGGAATAAAAGAATTCTTACTAATTCGTTCCCAAATTAACTTATCAAAAGAATATTATAAATATTTTAACAAATATGATAAATCTAAAATCTTTACTTTAATATAACATTTCAAACATTTTAACTTTTGTCGTCAAATACTTTTCATGATATATTATCAGTTAAAAGTTCATTTCCTCCCTATACAAAATGATTAATTAACACATAACAAATTAAGTAAATAACAGAAATGAAAAAATATATTTACCATATAATAGATACACCATTTTCCCATTTGCTTTAAATATAAATCTAATAAGTAATAACTTGAGAAAAAAAAAAATTTTTTTTTATCACATTACAATATGTTTGTATCAAAGATAATACACACCCCGTTCCTTGATCTAAGTACTTCACATATCCTAGGCTTCATTGCAACTTCAACTCCTTTTCGATTCGTGTACATATAGTCCTGCTGTGTGTTCTTGTCCCTTTCGTTTTCTATTATCTCTATTTCATTTTCTACCATCCCGTCTATACAATGAGTAAAATATAATTGAATATTAGGCATAAATGTCCAAGATATACCTAAACTAGGTTTTGATTTTGTTGAAGAGAAAACAGAGATGGGATTATTTGGTCTCGATACGATGGCAGCGTTTATGACCTAAATTCAGAAGATAATTTTTAATTCTCATCTTCTGAAATAAACAAGGTTTGTTAGGAAATTTACCATAACCGCTATGTTATATTCCTTCGCCAAATTACGAAGTATTCGTGCTAATGTTACCATTAATGAGTGTCCTTCATTACATTTCAAAAAATTGAAGTTAGAAACTGCATTATAATACGTTAGCACAATTTTGAATTTGATTTTAAAAAAAAAAAAAAAATTTTAAAACCTTGAGTTTGCGAGACTCCTAAAAGTGGTGCAAATATTGCCGTGAGAGAATCTATGATAATTAACTTTATGTTTGCATAAAGATGATTGTTCTTCTTATAAAATAAATACATAAATAAATAAAAATAGCAAAAGGTTAAACAAAAAATCTTCCGACTTGATAAATGAAAAATTTTTTTGCCATCCTAACCTGGTTTTCTAAATGATCTCTCACATCATCTATAAATTCCATCATAGAATAAACATCAAAACATTTAAAAACTTGAATCCTATTCATAACGTTTTCTTCATTCTATCAGATTAATAAATATATTAATTTCAAGTAATAATTTAAAATAAGACAGGTAATGTACATACCATTCCTTGATCCCTTGCATGAACAAATCGATCGCTTTCCAAAAATAACATTCTGATTCGTTCGGCCGAGAATGTAGAAACAGTGTCAATGAATAAGACTTTGTTATCTTTATTTGTACACAAGATTGTAAGTGTTGTCAAGAATGCAAGCTAGAATGTGTTCGATTGGAAATTTTTTTAAGCTCTTTGATTTTACTACGAAAGAAATTTTACGTTAAGATTTTCAAACCTGAGTTTTGCCTGTAGCTGTTTCTCCACTGATTTCTATAATTTCCCCGGAATGAAATCCTCCCTGCAATAACTCATCAATGCTTACAACAAAAAGTGTCGATATTTACTATCATATTAATTAATTTCAAAGCTCATCGGGATTAGATTAAATGATGTCCCTTACCCATAACATCCCGTTGAAAATACATCTGTTTGAGCCATTTCTAACAAATCAGTACCACGTTTTGGTGAAACTTTGTAAAAGGAAATCACTTTACGCCGTAATTCAACGAAGTCCTACCTTTAGACTTGTCATATTGAGATAACGAGCGTCGAATGCAATAATACTATATATATATAAGCTTACTTGTTTAGAATATTTTCTTTCTGAACAAAATACATCTTCCTGTGTGAATAAAATGTCTCTTTCTTCAAATAGAGTAGAAAAAAAACGCGTAAATAATTAACTGTTTAAAGTGGTTCAAGCAGCATTAAATATAAGGTTTTTATTATTACCTTTTTTAAACGACCTTTTGCTCATTTATTCAAAAAAAAACTTTTACGGTATACTTACGTTTTAAAACAAATACAATATTTCTTAATTAAATCTACTACCGTAAAAGCGCGCTCTATAGTAACCCGGATATTTTAAAATTGGGGGTATTAGTACTATGGTGTGATGAGGGTACAATACATGGTGATCATTTTAACTATATACAGGTGAGTGGCGTTTTTTTAAGTTCGTTCGCCAGGGTTACCAAGAAAATTCGACGACAATGGTGTGCTCGCGAAAAACTTATGATGTTGCAATATGCATAAAGAGTCCAAAGCAAAAGAGCTGCTGCAAAAAGTTTGATATTGAACCAAAGCAAATAAGAGATTGGGAGAGAAAAAGGGAGCAACTTATGTCTTCAGCTTATATTAAAAGGTTACATCCGGGAAAGTCTTCAAGTTTTACCTGAATTAGAAAACCTGTTATTTCAGTGGGACAGAGTTTAAGACAAGAAAGCAAGCCGTAACTCACAATATGGTTATAAAAAAAGCAAAAAAAAACTGGTAGAAACTGATGAAATGAAACAACTTTACCCAGCAATGAGAGATTTTAAATTTTCTAATTGGCAAGATGATTTTATTGGCAGATTTAATTTATCTAATAGGAGAAGAATAACAATATCTTAACACTTATCCGAAGATTTAATTGAAAAACAGCATCCTTTTTAATTGTACATTTATTCTTTAATTTTCATTTTCTTACTACTTATTATTTTTAGGAGTAAAACATAAAGCTGAATGTAAATCTATTTGGATACCTTTTGAAATATATTAACAGTTTGTTGTTTTTTTTATAACATTATTTCAACCTATTCACAATAGAAAATACATGGACTCGAGCAGAAAATCAAAGGACAAAGGTAGTAAGCATGAGGTCACCATTAGTGGGATACCACATGCGATATAATTATATCGCATGTGGTATTCCACTTACCCTAGATTATAGTACCACACATAATCTAAATATCACATATAATCTAAATATCACATATAATCTGAATACCACATAGGATTTAAATATCACATATAATCTGAATACCACATATAATCTAAATGATGTGATTTAATAATCACATATAATCTAAATAATATGGGTTGATTGCTAGGAAAATCAGGTTCCAGGAATTTTTTAGCAAAATTGAGATTTTTATTGCATTTTAGTTTTTGATGTTATTAGATTAAAATGTATTAAGTTCTTAATTTTAGTCAAAAATTTCTCAGAACTTGATTTTCCTAGAAACATTCCCGTATGGTCTAAATACCACATATAATCTAATATTTTATTATTTCTTATGTTCTAGCTATGTCTTTTAGTCTTTCTTGATATTTGTGTTTTTATATTAATATATCTTTTATTATCACAATATAATCTAATTACTACACACATATAATCTAAATACCATGCTTTTCTTTTTATTTTTGAGTCGTTTATATACTAAATTCTATATTGGGGTTGTTAACCTTCTGTAGTTGTTTAGATACCTAATTTAATGTCAAGGTGTTGACCTCTTGCACCTGATTGGGTATTGGATTCTATATTGGTGTGCTTACCCTTTACGCCTATTTGGTTGCTTTTCAAAATACTAAAATGTAATAAAAAATATCGTATCAGGTGATGCAGTAATTTGATGTAAATTTGCGTCTAAATTTAGCTGGCATTATGACATAATTCAGGCTGATATTTAGGGTATATAATTTGGAGGATCTAAGCTAGCATTATGGTAGCGACGTAGTAGTATCCTGGAACTGTCATGAAACTGAAAGGGAACCTAAGTGTTTCTATTAGTTTATCAGTTTTAGATCAGCTTAGATGTTAAGTTATTATGTTTAAGGATCTGGCTGAATTTATATGTTAACCAATTTTATACTGCACCTTACTGTGTCAATTACGTGATCCTATTATAGTACTAAACACTCTTTTATAGTTACAGATTAGATGGAAACATTCTCAGAATATTCTTAGAATCCGCAAAAAAAAATAATAATAAAAAGGTAAAGAATTCAGAAATTCATAGGGACTTATAGAGACATAGAGACAAGTAGTAAAAATGCCTTCCTAGAATTCTAAAATTTCCAGTTTGCTATGCTAATAGCGTTCTTGTTAAGTTTTTTTGCTATACCTATAAATTTTTCATGAGGCCAAATTATTGATAAGTCATTAGAGTCAACTTATAGCATTAGGTATTTTCATTCTATCAAAAGCCTGTCCTAATACCTCTGAAATCTGTCTGATTTTATATCTCAAAATTTGAAATATTAGAATATATTCATATTTCTAGCACGTTTCTAGGCATATTAGGATGTAAAATAGGCAGAATTTTTGTTATCACAAGTTATCACTAGTTTCATATATTATAGTCAGCCCATTTAGTTATTAGAAAATTCTGTCCAAGTTACTAAAACAACTAAGACAGAAATTAAAACAGATTTTGGTATAAAAGAAGAGCTTCTTTCTTCGATTAAACTTGTTTTTTTATACTTGTCCTAGTTGTTCTAGTTGTTCTAGTTAAAAATAAAGTTTTTGAAAAATTTTCAAAACTTTTTCTATGATACACTTTTGATATATATATGTATAGAATTCTGAAAGAGTCGAGTTAACTTACGAATCAGATAAGTTGAATTGAGTTTAAATCAAGTCGAGTTTATATTTTTTTGACTTGATGATTTGTGAGTTAAATCAAATTCGAGTCAAGTTAAATATTTAATTCAACTCGATTTAAACTCGACTCAAACTCGACTTGACTTGAGTTGACTTGAAATAGTATTATTAATAAATTAATATTTTAAAACTATAAAAATTATACATTATAAT
>CAJVPP010002295.1:0-15411 GCA_910592005.1 Funneliformis mosseae
GATCATGTATTGTGTTATATTATATTTCTGGAAAATTTAAGGGGTAGTTATATAATAATTTTGGACGATCTCGGGCGATCGGATACTTATGACCGCTACTATAATTGCGAAATTACACAGATTGAAAGTTTTGATAGAATTGTTGTGTCTGATAATCTTCAGAGATCATTCTTTTCTTGCAGTAATTTTGTGATTAGTGATCAGAATCTGATAGATAAAATATAGTTTCACGTTCAGGTCTGTTCAGATAAGTTTCTTTTTATTAAGATAGAAGGTTTCACTATTCTTGACTGCATTTATTACTTCTTTGTTTTTAAAATAGAAATTACGTATTGAAGGTTTAGATAATTAACATGTAATTTAGAAATAACCTATGCATAGATTTTACTGTATTTCCAATTGAAATGAGGTAGCATCTATTAGTATTCAATAGTAGATTGGTGAGTTTGAGAAAGAACTGATATTTTTTTTTGATATCTTCGTTTGACATAGTGCAAAAATACACTCTAATGAGGTCTTTTAGTATGAAGTAGCTATTTAGTTTATTGAGGATGATCATGTCAATTTTGTCTTTAAACATAATGGTCGCTTGTTGTCAAAGGTTTTAAGTAAACATAGTACATTTAATGATTTTGTCAAAAAGAAGAAGGTTAAGCATAAATTAGATTCTGTTGTGAAGATCAGGATCTTAGTTACTCTGATTGATAGCTCAGGAATAAATCTTGCAGCTGGTTTTGTGATTAAGGGTGAGAACATGTTATTATCCAAATTAGGCAATTTAAGGATGATTGTATTATTTACTTCATTGTACAAGGTGAAACTAATTCAGACAATTTTTTTATTAGAGTTGTCAGAATGAGTACATATTGAAGCACTAATGAAAGATGCATAATGTGATGCAAAGATGTTACACGCCTCATTTTGTTTTTTTTAATTTGTCTTTGTGAAAATATTTTTCTGCAGCATAATAAGCAAAGTAGATGGAAGCATCTGTTTTTTATTCAAGGTGGATACCGTTAGGTTTATAATTATTATTATCAAGACCATTTTCAGTGACATCAAAAGACTGGTCTATGTTTATAGGAGTTGTATTAGAAGAGGATGAGGAGTTTTTAAACGCTTTCCTTTGTTATTTGGTGAAAGAGCGATTGAGTCGAGTTTTATGTTAGCAAATGCATCTTTCATTAGAATATCTTTTGAAGATAAAGCTTCTGATGGTTAGGAAGGTTCAAGGAACTGTTTTTTTGTTGGTCGTTGTTGTTGGTTGTTGTTTGAAAAAGAAGAGCGAGTCTTATTAGACTTGTTGTTGTTGTTGTTTCTACTATTTTTTCTAGTCATATTGAAAATGAGGATCAGCAGAAAGAGTTTTTTCTCAAAATATTTTTTGTTAAATATTTTAAGTTTTCTAAAATGTTTTATAAACAATTTTATACTTACAATTTAAAGGATACATAATAAAAGGTAGTTGATAGAATAATGATGAAATTATTTATCTTGTAAGCATCATAATTTAAAATATGTAGTTTTTTTAAAACTCAAATAAAAAATTTCACAAATCCGTAGAAAATGTTAATTCCGTTTACATATATGGGTTGATTGCTAGGAAAATCAGGTTCCGGGAATTTTTTAGCAAAATTGAGATTTTTATTGCATTTTAGTTTTTGATGTTATTAGATTAAAATGTATTAAGCTCTTAATTTTAGTCAAAAATTTCTCGGAACCTGATTTTCCTAGAAACACTCCCATATAATCTCCTGCATTACGATGATGTTGACTGGAATCATGATCTCATGTAACACAAACTATTTCTAATTCATGTGCCAATGAATAAATATTATAATTTATTAGAAAAGAGAAATATTACATACATAAAATGTACTATAAAACTATATTATTCAAATATATATACATATACATATATAATAATAACAATTATAAATAAACTAAATAAATAAAAAGGCAATTTTATTTACAATCATCAACTAAATCAACTAAATGCATTTAAATTAAAATATATTAAAACCTGAAAAAAGGAAATTATTTATGATCTTTTTTATCTTTCTTTTTTTCTTTCTTCTCGTCTTTATGCTTATCCTTTTTCTCATCTTTGTGCTTATCCTTTTTCTCATCTTTATGCTTATCCTTTTTCTCATCTTTTTTGTGCTTATCTTTATCTTTATATTTTTTCTCATCCTTTTCATCTTTATTATGCTTATCTTTACTTCCCGCTTCTTCATGTTTATGCTCAGAGTAAAGTTTACCACCAAGGAAACCCAAAGCGCCTGCACCGACAGCAGAAGCAGCTGCAATGCCAGCCGTAGTCTATAAAATGTTAGGTCAAAAAAAATTAATATAATTAATTAACGATCGTAATACACGGAAAATAAAAAGCAAATAAAAAAAAATAAAAATAAATTACCATCCAATCGTTATCACCACCTGATTTATGTTCTTTTGGTTCCGATGAGATATTTTTAGAATCAGACGGAGGAGCTCCGTATGATGGTTGTTGATAATACGACTGTGCTTGACCACCATATGATGATGGATCAGGAAACCCACCTCCAGCTGTTGGATAAGCAAGAGGACCAGTTGAATGTGGTACTGTAACAGGTGGAGGAGTTCCACTTCCATAACCTGAAGGGAGAGCACCACCTTCTGGTCCTAGATTACCAAAACCTTGATGTTGGGCTTGATTTCCTGGATAAGATTGTTGACCAGCCGGAGGTGTGTTACTTGAAGCACTACTACCAGAATTTGGAGGTGAAAAATAACCTGACCCACCTGGAACTGGATATGGGGTATGCCCTGGAGGTCCCGAAGTTGGACCCTTGATATGATAATTGTTACAAAAATAAATAAATAAATAAATGATATATATGTGTACATGCATAAGATGATTTTTATTATAAAACAAAAAAGTTTGAATTTTATATAAAACGTTCCTACTTGATTCTTAAAACTCATAAATAAATGAATTTCCCCTGAAGGTTTCCCGGTGGGACGTGTGATATTAACCCACTGCTCAGTATATCCTTGTTGAAAAACCTGATATAGAGGTATCGTGGTCCCCCCTTAATATATAATAATGAGTTCATATTTTCATTTAAAAATTTATGAGATAAAAATTATCAACAAGAAATCTTTTTTTGATTTACCTATTAACTCATCATTAACAACATCCTCATCAAATACTTCAAGGAAAAGTTCATTTCGACCTTCTAAAACATCACTAGAAAACAATCGTCACATACACAAGATAAAATCAATAAATGAATAAATAAATTAATCAATAGATCAAATGCCAAATCCTTAGGGTAATCGTTCAAATATACATACAACGTGAACTTTTCATTCCAAGTTGCTTCACTTCCAGCATCCTTGATAACGCGAGTTTTTTGCTTATTTTGTTTGTCCATAGACAAACTAACGTAAGGGTCCGCCTTATCTATGCATTAAAGTTGGAATTTAAACGTTTGTTGCAAAAATATCACTTGATAAGAAACAACACTAACCGAAAAAGTCGGTATCTTTAAGTTTTTTAGCTTCAACTTTTTGTTCGAAAAATAAAAGATTATTAAAAATGTAACATAACGTATGGCCTAACAAATAACAAGTAAAAAGGTTTTTTACCAACGGTTATTTCCAGTTGACCATAAGGCATATTGATGGAATTTTTCAAGAACGGTTTTAAAACGAAAAGTTCTCCAAAACAAAAAGATATTAACTTAATTATGTCATACGAAATTGTACAACCATTAAATATGTGATGTAATGGCCAATGGAATGCAGAACAACTTCTATGCAGAAAATGTAATATGCTGGAATCCTGAATTCCAAATAATGGCATTCCTGAAAAATGTTGGCATGATTCAAACCCTTATATGTATGTATTTCGGAGTCCCAAATTATTTCTAGATAGCATTTCTCTTTTTTTTTAAAATCGAGCTCTCAACGGGTGAATTGAGTGATCTAATTCCTTTTCTGGTTAAAAGCAATTGTGGTGCGAAATTCAATCAAAATATATATGGAAATCTATGATTGTCGTATTTTTTCAAGAAAACCAAAAAAAGTAAATATTTGAATACCCATGTATTGTAACTCCGATCTTCACTTAGAAATTCTTTCGGCTCTTTCTTTCCTGTGTCTCATTACTTTGGATGATCACACTTAATTAAAGTTAGGGAGTTTTCATGCGTAAATATGCGTAGATGCGTAGTATTGATTACGTCATTTTAAAAAATAAATAAAATTTAGATAAAATTTATTTTGTAAAGTATAAAATCTATTTTTCTATAATCGTTTGAAAATCACCAAAACCAGGACCCAAAGATATCACCCATTTCAATAATGTTATAAAATTCGAAAAATTTATTTAATACATCTTAAACTTATAAATCAAAGACTACATAAATCATATAAAAATCATATTTGATGCGTTTGCCAATAACTATATATAAAGAATTCAAAAGCTCTATAATTATAATTATATATATATATAAAAAAAGATTATTTAACAATGATAGAAAGAAAAAAAAATCTACATAAATTAAAAAAAAAATATTTATAAACAAGAAAAAGAATATATATATATAACGTATAATATATATAATCGAAATGTTTCGTGACGATATTTAAGAATGTTCATTGTTCTATTATTCAAGATTATTGCCAATTCGTATGTCTAAGGTTCATAAGACCAATCACAAAAGTAAAAAAAATTTTGAGGATTAAACTCATCAAGGAGATTTGGAGAAATAGAAGTGATTGAAGAAGTCGGAGTTGATACAAAATCCAATTCTAGATCTGTTGGTGAAATGGTTTGTTCTGCCAAGTTCATAATTTCAGGTTCAGGCGTAACTGGGTAAGTAAAATAGTTTAATGTCTCCTGCTGATTTTGTTGTCTAACCTTTGATTTCCTTTTATTTTTTGATTTTTTATTAGAATTAGCATCATTGGTTGGCACATAATGATAATGTTTCCACGCAGCTTTGTCCCGTTTGGGCTTATACTTATATTCTGGATACATCTCCTGGTGAATTTTAACAATTTCTTTGCTCAAGTTTTTATAAATGTCCAACTCTACTTTGCTAAGTTCCTTCCATATAACACCAATTATCGTTGAAAATTCTCGTTCATTATAACGTTTGAGTTCTTGCGTTTTATTCTTTTTATCATGCGATATCTTACGAAATATCATAAAGCAATTGGAAGGCCTTTTAATGTGACCATTAGAAGATTCAAATGAATTTTCTAGAACGTATTGCGTTGCGGTAATTGGAGGAGGAAACAAATTCAAAAGTTTCTTAACACGGTTTTTTTCGTCAATTTGTGGAAAACCTCCTTCATAATCACTAAGATTAGGAGAAGGTAATGAAGAAGACGACGAATTTACCGGAGAAGGTGGAAGTAATAAAGTAGTATTATAATAATTCATTATACTTGTTTTTTCCTCGACAAAGAAAAAAAAAAAAATCAAAAATAACTTTGAAATAAGGGTTTGAGAAATTGAACTATTTTATATTTGATTCTTTGAGCTATTTATTGGTTCTTTGTTCTTTGTTCTTTTGCTTTGCTCTTGCGTTTCCAATTGTAAAATTTACGTGGAGGTATTTATATTTTTTTTTTTGTTGATCGTCAACTCCTTGCGATAAAATTGTTCCATCTAGAATGGTGTAACGTGTGGAATGTAGCACAAATTGTGAATTTTTCTATTAAATAAATATGTATTAGTTCAGGGAATTTCAATTCCGTGTAATAAAAAAAAAACTTGCTTGGATTCGCTAGTCATTGTATTTTTACCAAAGATTCCCAATGTTCCAAAGGTTCTAGCAAAAAAGAATAAATTTTCGAATCTACGCGTTTTACGACTCCTGATGCGACTCCTTTAAATGAAAGCATATGAAACATTTGTATTTTGCTGCTAATGTGAAAGTGTTATCATGAGCCGAGGTTGTTCGAAACAGATTTTCCTTACTTTTCATTTTTATATTGTAAATTTTATTTTTGAAAAAAAATAAAGTCTTTACAAATTTTTATCGGAACAATCTATTCGCAAAAAAAAAAAAAAAAGTATATACGCATACATATATATATATATATAAATATTGGTATGACACAAAGTTTTAATAGATGTATGGCACTTTTAACCATCTTGTCAAAAAAAATCATTAAGAATATTATGTACACCCTCAAATCTTTGAAAATTTTATCTCGTATCAGACATTTTGTTATGAAAATTTTTCTTCGGGATTTTACATAATTTGTGATGAAAAATATCCTAAGGATCGCTATACAGATTCTTTTTTTGTTATTGTTTGTTGAACACAATACATGTATTTTCTTTACATTGTTGGATAAGTTTTCTTTTTTTTCTTTTTTTTTTATGGAGGAATCAATCATTTTGCGCAGCAATATTTTATTTTTTTTTGGTTCGTCTAAAGTTCGTCTGCAATGTAAATCAATCTATTTTAAAAATAATTAAATTTTTACCAAATAAAATTTATTTAAAAAGTCCTTCGTGGTTTTCTTTTACACTTTTTTTTTTTTTTGTTACATGGTCCATATGTCCATATGGTCGTATCCTGGCCTAAATTTGGAATCGACTGGGTAACAATGGAATTTCGAATAAGTAAATACAGTATATAAAATTGGAATTCAAACAATCAAAGGATTGCGGGTCATGATTGGTGAAATGCAGGTGTTACAATGTAAATCAAATGAATGTAAAAATTACTATATCAAATTTTTCTTTTTACTTCTGAATATAATCGTACGATAAAGACATCCGAATTTGGTGCTATTTTTTTTTGAAATTTACCGTGAAATCATTCCTGCACATTTTACCATGTGAAAAATGTAACATTCTTGGAGAATCTAACTAAATATATTTTATTTATAATTTCGCGAATTCTTTCTAATGAACGCCAACATAATTCTAATTAAAGAAATTGATATACTGTATTTTATTTTTTTCGGGCTTGTTGTTACCGTTACATTTGCATTACTTTTTATAGCTTGTCTTCTTTACATTTGGTCGATGAAAAGATCAAGAAACAACAAGACCGCAAAAAAAAAAAAAAAAGATGTACCCTTTGGCGTAAAAGTTTTACGCGTGTCGGTTTTTCATCTCCGGTTTCTCGTTACAGCCACAGCACATAATTCTTTTTTTTTTTTCGTGTCTTCAATGGTGGAATGATGGGCGTTTATCAGGCCTCAGTTTAAAATATCCTTTGATTGCTTTATTTGTAATGATATCTTGGTAAGATAGGCGATGTTGATTAATCTGGACAAAGCTAGGATAAATAAGGTTTGCGATCAAATCTAATTGGTTCCGAGAAAATTATTTATTAAGTGTCATTCACTTTCAGGCATGCCTTTATTTAGAAGAACCGAGTTATATACAATGCATTAACTATTATTTAAAAATTGAGAAATTTACAATTAATTGCATCACGTAACAACTATTTACGTGAATATAATGAGAATAAACCCGAACTTTTTTTTTTTTCGCGTTATATTTGGAATCGTCGCATGATTTTTACCCTTTGAACCTTACCATTTCAACTTTAACAGCGTGCATTTTGAACCTTAAGCATACATGAAACAAGTAGATCGAAACTTTACGCTATTATCGTCAATATGCCAAAAATGAAGAACAAGGATGAATTTTGTTTAGTCTTTGCATAGCTTTTAACTTTATGATATTGTTTATTTCATAAAATGAAACCATCTATTGAATATATTTCGACGCGTTTATCAATTTAGATCAGGTTCCACAACGAATCATGAGGACGTGTACCCGCATCATCATCTACATGTACCCAGGCCTTTGTTATAACATGACCGCAAAAAAAAAAAATAAAAAATATGCTTTACAATTATATATGTTATAAATGAGTGGTAAAAAATGGAAAGAAAATGAATTCACTGGTCAATAAACATGCATTCAAACTTACTTTGAAAGATGCCTTTTGGCTAATTTAGGACCAATATGTACACATTCTCTTTTATTTGTCTTATATGAATACAAGAATTAACATTTGTTTGTTCTATTCTGCCTATTCAAACCTTGGTTGTTACATATCTTTTATATCAAAGATGTTCGCGTATGAGATGCATCTTATTCATGACGGAGCTCGGGACTCCATAAGCCCAATTAAAGGTAAATTGATTATTTACAAATTCAGTTAAGTTAACATGAAAGTGCTCATACTATGTTTAAAGGAATTGTGTCGCAAAATGACTTTTTTTTTTAAAAAAATAAAGAAAAATTAGAGGATGAGGCGATATAATAACATATTATTATTTTATATATATATATATTTTTTTATTGTAATGTAGATAATCAATGTATTAAGGTTTTCCAGTTTTTTTTTTTTAAAAATAAAAATTACCTTCCGAAAAAAGAATCAGAGATTTTTTTTTTTTTTTTGAGGAAGTTTTTTGATTGGTTGTGTGTGAGTCATTCAGTTAATGGCGATTTATGTGATCCAGTGTGAAATGATTGACGAAGTGCTTTACTACGAATAACCTTTAGACATAGTAAAATTTTTATGTCTTCATTTTTCTTTACCCTTGTCATTTTTTCAATTGTTTGTCCGGTTTCGAAGACTAAATTCAAATTTGTTAGTATGAATCTGGTAATTTAAAACTTTTAATTAAATCATATGATCCTTGAAAAAAAAAAAAAAATTCTTTTTTGTGTAATAAGGTAAACCTTTACCTTATAAAGATTAAGACATTCTGGATCAAAAGAACCACGGGGTTTACTAACTTTATAATTTGATCACCTGGAGTTCTCCATCCGAAAGAAGATTGTCCCATGCCTCAAAACTTGCATAATTTGAGATAGAACAATGTACACTTTTTTTTCTAAAAATGATGATAACAGCGTGAATCAATGACACGTGATTTAATTTTGCTAGTTTTACAAGGAAATCTTAATTATCGTAACGCAAAAAAAAAAAAAAAATCGATAATGAGGACAAATTTATTCGATATTAAAGGGACCCCCTTTCAATGATTATCTAATAACTGTTTTCATTTGATTGGGTCAAACATTTTGGTACGAAATATTTGAGGGATAAGATATTATTTTCTTTCTTTTTACGGCAAATAATATCACAAAGGCATCGTGTTACTTTGAATTCGTCCTTTAACAAGAAACAGGAAACAAATAAAGAAAAATAAAAACATTTATGAGCTCAAGTTACTTTCAACCTCTTTGCAGAATGTATCCTTAATCAATCGAAGTGTATGTAGTCCATTCTTTGCATGTTCAATGAAGAATTTTTTTTTTAAATCAAAAAAAATGATAATTTAAAAAATAGTGGTGTAAGCACACGTTTTGATAAATTTGATTTATAAAAGTCATATAATCAAATAAGGAGGGAAATCAACGATTCGGAATTAAAGTAGCGAAATCTGTGATTCCATATTTGATGCCTAGTGATGGATGTCTTTCTATTATGTGCCCCACGCATATCATTACAAAGTAATGAGGATTGATCAGCGAATCATTCTACACAATGATTATCTAAGACACATTATTTTTATTTTTTTACATATAAAGCGAATTCCATATTAAAAAATAAAATAAAATAAATAAAAAAAAAAAAATTATATGTCATGATTGGATCATAATTAAATCTTTACATAAACGAAAGTAGATACTTTAAACGAGCATGTAATAAATTACCAGCAAAAGTAAATACACAAGAAAAATCTGGTAAGATAATAATTTGCCACTTTCCAGCTAATGGCGCATACCTTGTTACATTCAGTCGTAAAAGGTATATAAATAACTCAATTCTTGCAGATTCCTTTGTAAAAATCTTCAAAATCCCGTCCTCATTTATGTTCTAATAACTATAAAAGCATCTACTTTCCTCCTTCGTTAAACAAATACCAAATATTGGATTTACTTTGTCTATTACAAGTTCAATATGCCAAAATGTCTCACTAATCGCAAGCCTAGATCGGAAAAGAAACCGAGGATACCTACCGAGGTGCCTATAGTTAGGGCGTTCGTTGATAAATTTGATCAATGTACCATCAAATTACTTTGTTCCGATAAATATGCATCCAAACCCAAATTATCGATTGAAAAGGACGGGAAACCCTCGAGACCTTCTAATAATTTTTTTCAGTTTAAAAATACGGTCAATCAATACGCGCAGGATCATAACTTGATGGTTGATCAAACAATCTTATGCAACGATCGAAACATTCTGACCAAGGTTGCATCGGAACTATGGCATTTTTACTTAACTTCCGAGCAAAAAAATATTTTCTCCGAGTTATTTAAATTAGCAAAACAGGATCACGAGAAACGTTTCCCCAATTACAAATATAAACCTAAAAGGTTCAAAAGTGATTATAGATTTAATTTGGAAACAAAAAGTCCCGCGACTAATGATCAGCAAGATCAACGTAGTGACCAACAGATGCTTTTTAACGACATGACCGATGACATTAATGATTATTATTTGGATTCATCCTTTGCAACTATCGAAGATCAAGTTATTTCAATTTTTTTTGATGAAAGTATTATATTCCGATTTTAATATTATTTTTTTCGTAACTCTTATTATCGTTTGTTTCTTGGATTTTTTTTTTTCAACTTTCATTTTGTCGTATTTTATCATATGATTGAACTAATTTTCGATAAGTTCAATAATATTTTATTCGATTAATCTCTCCTTTCGGTTTACTAGATTTTTTTTTTTGTTTTAAAAAAAAAAATTTAACGCTTCGGTTTTTTTTTTTTTTGCATATTTTATACCTAAGAAAAACTTTGTTAATTAAATAATGACTTCATTTATTTATTTTTTTAAATAATATTTTACTTTTCTTGTCACATTAGATTTTATTCAAATAAATTACACACATTATTTAAAAAAAAAATAAGGTAGAAGTCATTAATTAAGATGTAAATTTTTAAGATTTTATAAGATGCGCTTGACGCGCGAATTAAGGAAAACATATAATAAAGATTCTTTTTTACTACAATCAAAATTTACGTACGACTTGGTAAAAGTAATAGCATATGTTTACATATATATAAGCTTAATTTTTTCATGATAAAAATATTAGACCTTTTAATTTCATAGATTTAATCGGTCCAAAGAAATTGAAATTTGTTCCTTTACTGTCCAAAGATGATAAAATAGAACGCTTGTGACGCTTTTTAAAAAGAATGATAAAAGGAAAATTTAGAATACGCCGATAAAGATAAATGAGCCAGAAAAGGAACAAAGATGTAGGCAATAAAATTTCAAACCATAAAGCTGTTTAAATAATCGAGATAAGTAAATATTTCTTTATTTCAACAATGGATGGAGAATGTATTTAATAGAAATGAATGAATGTCCATCCTTGACATCGTTGAATGTAATAGAGGTAAATGAAATCAGCTATATCAAAAAAATTGTTTTTTTTCTTTATGTGATCCTTTTTATTTAGATTCTGGATATTTGCTGATTCGCTTAATGTGTTTGAAATAAAGAACATATAGGAAATTATCAATGAATATACACTTTGGTTTTTATTTAAGTAAATATTTTGGATTTTGGATTGTAAACCTTTTTTTTAAAAAAAGTATTTTTAACATCCCAATGTAACATGGCACAGAAGGCTATAACCCTGAAAGGAAAGATCGCAAATAATAGAAAATTTTATCGAAAACTTTGCCTTCTGCAAGTGCAACTTCCTAAAGCATATATTTTCGAAGATATGTTTATCAAGATCTTCTGTGGTTATTACCATATTTTATAATTCATTTGAAGATAAAAATTTTTTTTTCGTGAATTTTAACATTTCTTGCGAAACCATTTAATAATTTAAGGTTAGTTGGAACAATTTGTAGTATGCAAGATACCAAAATTCTTTGTTTTGAAATGAAAAAGATTTGGATGGCGTTCACGGAGTTTATGATGATGGATTTTTTTTGAACGGGTTTAATAAATTAGTGCAAATAAAGACTTTACGCCATCTTTAACGATTTTATTATTATTATTTTCTGATTTCTTTGGCATAATTAATTAGCATGTCTGTTGTTCATCTTTCAATATTAAAATTTTTGTGTTCAATCGAAACCCCCTGGATTTCAACCATTCGAAATCTTGTTTGTAATCAATTGATTTTTTTTTTTTTTTCGAATGCACTCTTTATGATTCACGCGCGTATAATTATATCTTCCAAACTTCGTATAATTTGTTTGTTGTCACATGTAGTTATTTGTATTGCTTTTATGCAATAATTAATTATTTCCCAAGAAAACCTAAACAATCAATTGCAAGTATGACAGAGTCACAAGTTAGAAAATTAGAAAGGTCATGGGACATCTGGGCCAAATACTTTCAAATACTCGTTCTTCAATATCAATAATTCGACTAATTTGTATAAATATTTATTATTTTACTGCAAATTTATTTTCATTTAATCAGATATAGTTCTTCTTCTAAATTATCAAAGATCATATTTTTTGTTTGATATCTACTTGTAATTTTTCTTTTTATATTTTCTATTAATAAATACTTATAAAAATTATTTATTATTTTCTATTTTTAAGCTAAAATTGGAAAAAAATATATATTCTTTTATTTTTTAAATTTCACTAGACTTTAATTAATAATTATTTCTTAATAAATTTAACTTAGTAAGTTTACCTACATATAATACTAATATATAAGTTAATTTTTTATTTTTATGTATTCTACTTTTACATTACATTTATATATTTTTTTTATTTTTTTTATTCTATGTATTCTTACTTTTTATTCTTTTTTATATATTTTTTTTTACATTTTAACTAATTATTTTACTATATTAAATAGGTTTTACATAAGATTATATAAGTTTTTAAAATTTATAATAAATATATTTTATAAAATTATATGAATTTTATCTAGTATAAGATTTGTATAATAAGAACATAAGATTAAATAAATTTTTATAAGAACTTAAGTAAATAAGTTTAAGATTATACTTATAAAAATTTTCAGATATAAAATTACTATTATTTAAATTATTCTAAGTTTTTATTCAAAATTTTTAATTAATTAATTATTTATTTTTTATTATATTATTACTTTATTATATCACATATTTATTATTATTAATTTTATAATATTTCTTAAATTTTTTATCTTTACAGTCAACTCTCTATAAATACACTCTATATAAATGCACACCCTTTTTAAATGCACTATTTAGCTCAGTCCCAAGTTGAAGAATTAGTGTTAAATGCACCCTTTT
Source organism: Funneliformis mosseae (assembly GCA_910592005.1). Lineage (NCBI taxonomy): Eukaryota > Fungi > Glomeromycota > Glomeromycetes > Glomerales > Glomeraceae > Funneliformis > Funneliformis mosseae. The sequence goes on from CAJVPP010002295.1 coordinate 13,261, forward strand.
CTCTATACACAGTGCAATAATTTTCCAATTCCATATATATAAAATTTTCTACATAAATGCACTCACGTGACTATGTGATTATAGTTATAAGTTACCTAATAAAATAATGTATTACATTGCTATTTATAATATAACGCGTTTGCTATATATTATATAATGCGCTGTAAACTGCAATTTATATTTACATTATTTAGGTATTATGTCTCCTAAAAAAAAATTACTCTAACTGATATACAAAAGTATGAACTCTGTTTTTATGCTAATAGTAATCAAGAAAACTGACTCCATTATGTAAATTGGGTTAAAGAAAAGTGAGAAGTTGTAGTTGATAAATCTACAATAACAAGAATCTTATAAATAAAAGAAAAATGGCTTTCTACTGAAATTCTTAATCCAAAACAAAAATAGCGAAAAGCTGTTACCTATCCAGAACTTGAGTTTGCTATTTTAATTGAAAAGACTAAGTTGTTAGCTGAAAGGTTAGGAATTTCTGAGAATAGTTTACAATTTTCAAATGGTTGGCTTCAAGGATTTAAGAAACGTAATAGAATTTGTCAGAAAAAGCTTCAAGGAGAAGCAGCATCTGTCAATGAAACTGCCATTCTTGAAGCTCTACCATTATTGCATGAAAAATGTGCTAATTATTCTCTTAAGAGAATTTATAATATGGATGAAACAGGGCTTTTTTATAGGTATATTTATTAAATTTACAATTTTATATAATATTTTTTACTAAATATAAATATTCTTTGCAAGTTAGAACCAGATCGAACACTAGCTATAAGACATCTTTCTGGGCATAAAAAAATAAGGAATGTCTCTTTATAACTTTATGTACAAATGCTGATGAGTCACATAAATTACTACCTCTAATAATTGAAAAGTATGCAAACCCAAGATGTTTTAAAAACATTAATATTTGTAATTTACCAATGATATATAAAAGTAATAATAAGGTATAGATGTTTACAACTCTCTTTCAAAATTGGCTTCTTTATTTTGATTAACAGGTTGGTTAAAAGCATAGAGGTCAACGCATTTTGCTTTTACTTAATAATTGTGCAAGTTATAAGTTAGGAGGTTTAAATCTTTTAAATGTTGATGTTTACTTTTTACCACCAAATACAACCTCAAAGATTCAACTAAAAGATGTTAGAATAATTATGTCTTTTAAAAAAAATATTACTATTATCATATTCGATATGTATAAATTAGCATTTATTTGATATTTAGTTAGATAATATTTAAATAATTTTAGCATTTATTAACTATTTAAATTTTTTTTATTTTAGCTGGATGCTAGAACAGATTGAGGCTGATCAGTACATACAAGATTTAAAGCTGAATATCTTACAAGCAATTCAGTATATCATTCAAAGCTGAAATGAAGTTACAACAGAAATGATCAGTAATTGTTAGAATCATACTAAGATTCTTTCTAATACTGAACGTTTAGATAATATTGATACTGAAGATGCTGATATTGAGGATACCGATATTGAGAATGCTAATATTGAAGATGCTGATATTAAGAATGCTGATATTGAAGTTGATGACTTTGTATTTAATGAAATCTCCAGGATGCTTGAAGTTCTTAATCTTTCAAATTCAATGAATGCAAAAGAATTTCTTAATATATCTGAAGAGAATATTGTCTATGAAGTTCCTGAAGATATTACAGAGTTTATAAAAATGCTTAAAAAAAGATCTGATGAAAATAATGATGAAATGGATGATAGTATAGAGACAGAAATTATTAATGCTAATGTAGTACTAAAAAGTTTAAAAAATGTGCATACATTTTTACTGCGGCAGGAAAATAAAGGTGGGTGTATTAAATTAGTAAATAAAATTGAAAAATTTATCAGAAAGAAACAAACACAGACTACTATAATAATCGAATATTTTTAAATTTAATAGTAGTATAGTAGGTAATACAACAATTAATGTATAATAAAAGGAGAAATGTGATATACGCGATTTTTTGTGAATGAATTTGTGTAATTCAAAAAACTATATAAGAAAGTTGGGTCTGAAGGGTGGATGGTAGGGGAGAAGGTGGGCAAATTAAGTGTTTTAAAAAAAAATTGATTTCAAAACATAAAATGTGTATTAATTGAGTAATTTTACATTTATTTTACTTAGAAACAA
>CAJVPP010002296.1:0-15409 GCA_910592005.1 Funneliformis mosseae
CCGATTCCGCCCTTTCGGACGAATGCGGGCGCGGCACTTCTGATGAACCCTTCGGCTCGTCACGGCGATAACTTAATGAAGGATATATTACAACTAAAGCAGTATAATAACCATAAATAGCGGCGACAAAGTCGCCGCACACCAACCTAACCTAGTTTTCGTATTACAAATCTGATCTTCGCATTTCAACTCAAATATGGGAGGTAAGCTATTAAAATCACGTTACGTATAATATGAGTTACTATGTTCGTAACTTGATTTTAATAGCAAACCTCCCATATTTGGAAACATAATTTTAATAAACACAGTCCTATCAATAACTAAATAAACAACATTTTTTACAACACTGGCTCAGAAAAGATTACCTACCAAAGTGCAAGTAAATCCAAGAGACATATGGTGTTTCGGTTGAAAAAATGTTGTTACGCAAGAGTTAGTTCAGAACGTGTAGGGGGGTTGTTACCCTTTTGGACGAATCGAATATACTCTAAAGGAATCGAAGAAGTGGTGGTCACCTGGACTACGTTCAGCCGCCAATCGCAGAAGGAGCCCAGAGTTCCAAGAAGGAAGTGAAGAAACTTCCGGCAGGTAAGTTACGATGTATTCGCTTTTATCCCAACCAGCAGGAGCAGCTGAAACTAAGTAGATGGATGTGAACAGCACGATGGACATACATCTGATCGAAAAAGAAGGTGTCAAACGAAAAAAGAAGTCTTTACGCGTACGATGTCTCAACAAAAACTTCAGTGATACCAAATTCAAATGGTCCTTGAAACTCCCTATGATATTTGTGATTATGCAATGTATGACTTGCTTAAAGGATATTCCTTTAACTTTGCTGCAAATCGTAAAATTCAAGATGCGACTCCGTTCCAAAAAGGATCCTCAACAATCAATTACAATACTTTCTAAAACTGGGGCAAGTCTCGTGGTGAATATGCATTTCTTCCTAAAATCAAGTCAGCAGTACCTCTTTTAAAGAAACTTGAATATGATAGCCTCCTTATTATAAATTGTCTAGTGAAGTTATCTTTATATAACTAGACCTCTTAAAATACGGGCTGAAAACTGGTTTTATTTATATTATCAATACAAATTTCCTTAGAAAGGGAATTACCTATCATCATATTCGCAAAACAATCAGGGAACGGTAATAATTTTCGATCATTCACGGTAACTTTGTCATATTTATAAAACATTTTACCTTTTTTTATAGATTAAATAATCAAATTGCATTAAATCCTTGCAAGTAACAGTTCATAATTTTCTATGTGTTGCAATATCGAATATGAGTCAATGAAATTAAATACTATTCCTAAAAAAAATTTGGTTAAATAAAAAAATGTGTCGATATGGTCCGTAACCATAAAGTGATTTTAATAGGAATTCGCCATGATGAAACGACAATGCTATAAGTTTAATCATAGTAAAATACGACACATAGTTGTTTAATATCAATATCTTCAGAAAGTGCTCTACTTGTAAAAATTACTTTTTGGATGGTTTTCGTAAATTCATGACCATGTTTATTTCATCATTTTTTTTTATTTTTTCGCATACCAACCTTCAATCGTTGATTATTTAAAGGAGCAGAATTCAGAACTTTTCATTATAATCGTGAATATTACAATTTTAATTCCGTGTCATAATAAGATGAGCAACATATTTAATTTTAACAACCAGTACAAGTCAAAAAATTTTGAAGAAATCTTGAAATATATTGCTCCATATATTTTATTATTTAATAGATTAATATGATAAAATCTAAATCTTCAATTTATCAAATAAAGATTAAAATAATAGATTTTGTGTCGATTAGCGAAACGACTCGCATTAAATGACCTATGGTCTTTGTTCTCCTGCATATGAAAGTGTCATATAGTCAATATTTAAAGATTACTATCTTCGCTATTTAATTAATTAATATGACAATGAAAAGCTTAATTATGTGGATAGCAATAAGTTAATATATATTTTCTTTTACTAATTGATATGACAATTGTAAAAAAAACAAGACATTTCACAAAACCCTATAATTATGAGAACTCATAGTCTTTGGCAGCGTTGACATTTGGATATTTGGGCAGAGATTGGCCGTTTAAATTTCCAGTAATGCTTTTTCCGCGACCCAAATGCCATCTCTGGACTTTGGTAATATCTTCTACATTCCAAGTTCTTTGACAGTTTTTGACATTGCCAGGTCTGATTAACAGTATATATTGCTTGATTTAATTTAAATACTATTAATACTATACCAGCTATAAAAATTTTTATACATAGTTCAATCAAAAGAACCATTTTATTTTGACAGATATCAAAATTCAACTACTTTTACTCAATAGAAACAAGACTATAGAAGCAAAAATTTCATCTTAATCTAAAAGGTTTTAATATAAGAAAGAAATGAATTATAACACTTTTAAAAAAGAATAATAAGCGAAAATTTCCCATTATCTGGTGTAAATTGTTGTTAAAATCAAGTAGCTAGACATAGTTAGATATAATATCATAATTTAATAGCTTACATTTCTAACTTCATAAAGAACCAATATTGATTACGAAACTTGGTTATTATATTAAGGAAAGTATTTTTTCCAAAGGGAATTTTTAAGTAAAAATATTCTGAAAAATATCTTGGCTAAACAGTCATGAAATCCTTGAATATCTGAATCAATTTCTTACGAATCATTAATGATTAAGTTTAAATATTTTACAGTAGCAAGACACTTATCATATTAAAGTATAAATATATACAGCTTATTACTCATCAATTTTCAAGCAATTTGAAACTTCTCTATCAAAACTTTAGCTGTTGTCAGATTAACTTAGCTTAGTTATAGAATAGATTATTCCTAATTTCTTTCTTTTCTATAATACAGAGAAAAAATTTTAGTAAAGTTTACCTTTGAAATAAACTAGGGATGGATCGGTCCTGGTAAGACCGGTCTTAGACCGGTTAATGGGACAGGTCCTTGCGGTCCTCGGTCCTTATTCTGAGGACCGGTCCGGACCGGTCCTTTATTATTTATAGCATATATTATTTAAATTAAGGATTATATTATAAAATATTTATTTTATTTATAAAATATTACAAAATTATAGTTGGTTCGACCTGGTTTGGTATTCATCTCTCTTATGGAACGGACCGGTCCATAAGTCCTTGGACCTGTCCTAACATTTTACTATAACAATAATGTTCTAAATAGAAATGGAAAAATAACGAGATTAAGAAGGCGCAGTAATCGTTTTGTATGCAATTATTATTATACTTTTTATATATCATTAAATATGTATATATCAGATGAATATTTATTTCTAATATATTCTATGCCGAACCTTGAACCATTCTTGTAAATCAATCTGGATTGAGAAGGAAACAAATCTTGGACCGGACCGGGCTGGTAGGACTGAGACCGATCCAACCCTATGTTTGTGAGAAATAATATATACAGTTTTAAACACTTTGATTTGGTTATATAATTTTTATATTTGAATTCATTTATAATAAAAACAATTTTACTTTAATCTTCTATAAAATTAATCCTTTAATATCATATATGCTAAGGACCCGGTCTTATAAATCGGTCTGGACAGAAAAGGAAACAATATTTTGGACGGACCGATCCAACCCTAAAATAAACTTTTCATATTTCAATTCTCACTTTTACTTTATTTTTTCAAAACTAAAACTCTTTGAATTTTGTATTTAGTTGAAAATTTTAGAATCTATAAAAAAATAAATTTATTAACTTTATTTTAAAATAATTAAAATAAACTAATTAATACATTTGGTTATAACTTATATTAATGTAAGAGAAAACTATTAATTTATTTAATTAGTTAAGAATTTTTAAATTGTATATTTTCTAATTAAAATGATATTTTATTAGGTTCTCTATGAATTTACTTTCTATTGATCATATAGGACTTTTGCAATCAAAAAAAGAAAATTGTCAGAAAAAATCAATTTTACTTTTATATGTTAAATATGATTTTTGGTCAAAATATATTCAATTTACTGTAGTATTAACTTATTTTTATCTTTGGTTTTTTTTTAATTGCAAAGGTTTTATCAAATATGGTTAGTTAAATTTTTTATTACAAATTACAATTTTTTACTTTTAATACTTATGAGTATTCATTTATTTAGAATTAATAAATAACTTACATATTTTTTGATAAATTATTAATAGTAATAATTATTATTATTAGATATATTCCTCACTTTTTTGTGATACAAATAAGACTAATTATTAATAAACAAATTAATTCATTATAATTATTATTTAAATTAATATCTTTTAAAATCATTAATTCTAATTAGGAAAGCTCAAATTTTTTGAGTATTAATAAATGCTAATAGGAATTTTATTTAATTATATTAATATTATAGATATTAGTATTATTATCAATTTTAAAATCGATTAGTTATAATCTTATCTAGTTTATAATAATTTTATTTATTCTTTAAATTAGATTCTTTATATCTAAAGTAATTCTTACAAGAAATATTTAAAATAATTTTAAAGAGAGTGGATTTCACATATAATAATTAGTAATTAAAATAATTCTTAAAACTTCTTATTTAAATCAATCTTTTTTATAAATTTTTTATGTGTTACATTATTTATTATAAATCTCTAAAATCAAATTTATAATTCTTTTGTTTAATCTGTGATTTTTAATTAAGTTAAATACATTAGTAAAGTTAATATATAAAAAATAAAATAAAAATGGTAAACCTAATCTATGAAATTTAATAATCTTTAAAATTAATTTATATTTTTGATACTTATTCTATGATTAAACATGTAATCCAATCTAGTTAAAGTTAATTATATTATAAAGGTAACAAAAAAAATCAGAAAGAAATACTTAAAAATCAATTATAATTCCTTATTATTTTATGATCAAGTGTATTATCCAGTTAAGTTTAAAGCATTAATAAAGTTAATATAAAGAAGTTTAAAAAAATCATTAATAAAGCAAACCTATCTATAAATTTTCTTTATATATTATACTATCTATTATAAAATCTCTAAACTTAATCTATAATTTTATTATTTATTCTATAACTAAGAGTGTTATTCAATCAAGTTAAATGTGTTAGAAAAGTTATACATGATAATAAATAAAAAATGTAAAAAAATAACAAATCCAATCCATAAAATATTTTATATAATATATTATATATATAATCTTTATAAAATATTTTATAATTCTATTTTTATTTTTATGATTAAAAAGTATTGTTCAGATAAAGTTAAATGTGATAAAGATGTTAATATAATAATAATAAAAAAAAAATATCAATCCATGATTTTGCGACCAATGTGCTTTTCAGTCAAAATAAATATATAATAAAATCAATATAATAAAAAATAAAATATAATACTAAAATAAATTCTAGCATTTTTTATAAATTTCTAATTTTTTTGAAACTGAAAACTTTGACTTTTATAATATATAAATTAAAAATTTAAAGATAATATTTAAATGTATTTTTTACCTATTTCTTATATTATCTAAAAAAAAAAATGAAAAAATTATAATAACTCGCTTAAAATATGTTATTTTATAAATAATGAGAAGATTTTAATTGATTAATTAATTGAATATATTTTATTAATCATTCCTATATTTTAGAAAATTAATTAGATTCATAATTATAACCGGCTAGAGGTTGGCCTTAATATGAAAGAAATACATATATTTTATTTAATTTGTTAATATATAAGAAGTGGTCAGTAGAAAAAAGAGAAATCTACTTATTAGTCAAAAAATTTTTTTATTAGTTTACTCTGCTGATCATAGTCATATAAACAAAACTAGTTAAATAATTAAAATTACTCAAAATCTGTACATTTCCTCCTTTTTATTAACTGCTCTATATATATATTATATATAAAATTAGAACAGTCTAGTTTATTACTATAGCAAAGCTAAGCTGATAAAATTCTTTTTTTGATTTATTAATTTATTGTTTTACTATTAATTTTACTTAAACTATATTCTGAGATTACTATTATAATAATATAATGTAAAGCTTTAATAAATTAAATATAATTATAATATAAAAAAATTATATAAATAAAAAATTAAATAAATTTAAAAATTAAAAAATTAATATTTTTATATATAATAAATTCTAATCTTATTTATTTATTTTAAGTTTTAATTTTTTAATCCTTTATAAATTTTAATTAAATTTTAAAATAAAATTTTTTGATTTAATTAATTAATTATTTTACCATCTATTATGAATTTATTTTTTAATTTTAGCTTTAGCTTTATTTTTTTAGTTTAATTCAATTTTGTTATATTTATATATAAAATTTTATTTTTAAATTTTATTTTTTTTTACTATTATTTTCAATTTTTAATTTAATTTAATTTTTTTATTTTTATTTTATTTTATTTGTTTTATTTTATTTTATTTTTTATTTTTTATTTTTTTATATTTATTTTATTTTATTTTATTTTTATTTTCCCTTTACTTTTTATTATTTTATATTTTTTTATATTTTTTCTCCCTCTACTCTAATCTTTTTATTTTTATATTTTTCTTTAATATTTTTTTTATATTTTTTTATTTTTCTAATCTTTTTTATATATACTGTATATATATATCTTTTATAATATATTTTTTATATATTATTATTCTTTTTTGCTTTGTTTATTATTTTTTTTTTTTTCTTTTGTTTTTTTATTTTATTATTTATAAAAAATAAAATAAAACTAAAATAAAAATAAAATAAAAATTAAAAAAAAACTAAAATGATTAGATAATTTTATTCTTTTATTTTTTTTTTATTTTAAGTTAGATTAGTTTCCTTTATTAGACTAAGAATTAGATAAAACTTTTAAATAGAACTATTTGGTTTATCATCACACTGTCAATTTTATTTTTTTTTAATTTTTTTTATAAAATATTAATTTTATATTTTATCTTTATTTCTTTTTTATTTAGATTCAATCAGTTCCTCTCTTATGCTAAGAATCAGATAGAACTTTTTAACAAAACTGTTTAATTCATCATTAAAATAAAAATAAGCTATCAATTTTTATCAATTTATTATTTTTTTTTTCTTATTTTGGTAATTAGTTCTAATTACCAATTAAATTTATTTATTTAATTAATTATTTTATTTTTTTCTTAGACAATTTTAGGTTAAATAAGACAGATTATAATCAGTAATCAATACAGGTAACTAAAATTATTTTTTTTAGTGTTTTGTTCTTTTATTATTCTCACTATAATTTATTTTTTTAAGCTAGATAAAAAATGAATAATTCCTTTGACTGGAATTATCTATTTTTATTACCATAGCATAAGTATTTGACAAATTCTTTGATTTTATCATTTTTAAATATTAGTAATCATAATTATTAATTTTTTATCTCATTTTTTTTTTAAATTCATATATAAATAACCATTATTTCTATCAATATTAATATTGATATTGAAATTGAAATTAATATCAATATTGAATATAAAATAACCCTATAGTTCTTGCATGAAGCTAACTGAATTTATACCTATTTCTTCCTTTCTTTTGGAAATGGCTATAGCTAACAATATAAAGTGGAATCACTTGACACTAACATCTATATAGAATAAACTGTATATAGTGTTAAAAATTATTGGAAATTAATTTTATTGATAATTATTAAAACTGTTCCTATTAACTATTATTTCAAATACAAAAAAAAACTCTTTAGATTTGTATAATAAGTAATAAAGATCATTAAACAATCGAGCTATTTATAAGTAATTTTATTACAAACTATTATTTAGAATTATTGAATACTTATAAAGTTATTCGACAAACAAATAAATTATTTAAAACTATAAACTACTTGGCTTTAGAAAACACAATTTATTGCTTTTGGTAACATATAAAATATTCATTCTACTTCATTTTATGAATCAAAAATATTCATACTTGTAATTTTTATAATTTCTTGACATATTTAATAATATTTTAATCACAAGTTCAATCATCTATTTTTAACAATGGATGAAGGAATATGATATTATATAGTTTATTTCTATTGACAAAGCCTATAAATAGAAAATTTGTTTTAATAATATAATATAAAATATCTGAAAACAATTTGTAACTTATTATAATATAATTTTGTAATAAACGTTAGCTAGTTACATTTTCTTAGTTTAATAAACTTTTAATAGTTTTATTTTATTTTATAAATTACGTTATCTCAATCTCTCATTTTGATTATTATTTATCTTTTACTTTGCAATTATATTCTATCAGAATTGTGATCCTTTAAATTATGTTTAGCTAGATTTAGCATTTATATACCATTAGCATTAATTTAAGTTTATATATCTGGGATTACATAAAATATAAAAAAATTTGCTTATATTTTAAAAATATGCCTTTGCTAAGAACAAAAATATTAATATTAATATTTTATAAGAATAACTAAAAAATTCATGCTATTATTTTTTTGTTATTTTACATTAATAACTTTTTATTTTTTTTAAAAAAAATTAAATTTTCTTAGCTACATTACTTAATAATTAAAAAAATTTATCATACTAGCTTTTTAATAAATGAATGAATTTTCAAATAATTTAATAAAAAATGAATAGTGTGATAAAAAATAGTGATTAAAACTGCTATTAAAATTTTAACTGGTTAACTATATTCAGTTATAAAATATTGATATTATTAAGCATGTAAAAATAGCTCAAGTTTTATGAAACCTTATCTGAAAAATGATTAAACGATCAGATGATCAGAATTTAACTAAGGTTTTCTTTTTTATATTGTTATAAATTAGTAATACAAGAAAGAAAATGTTTGTATAGTTCTTGATTATTATAATATTCGTTTATTTAGAGATTATTAGAAACAATCAGCTCTGAATGATCATGAGTAAGAAAAAATATCAGTTTTAAAAAACTGATTTATTTGGAAAGAAAGAAGTTAAAAAAGGCAGTTATTATAAATAAAATACTCTTCTGCTCTTATAACCAAATAATCAATATTTCTAACGAAATATACTGTGGTTAACATTATTTTTTATTTAAATTTCTTACTTTATAATTACTCTTATTTAAAATTTATAATTATAAATAATTTATTAATTTTTTGATAAATCACATAACAAATTCTTTTAAAATTTGTAAAATAGAATTTTATAATCCATTATATAGAGGGTGGTCAAAAATTTTCAGAAACTTTTTCACCAAATATAAAACTGATATTATTTTATTTAGAGTTGGTTAAGGCATACAATTCATATTAAGCTTTTAGTACTTAGTTTGGCCTCCCTTTGCCATAATCACAGCCTGAATTCACTGTGGCATACTATTGACTAAATTTTTAATAGTATACATCAGAATTTCTCATCATGCCTTTTTAATATATTGATTAAGGTCAGCAAAATTTAATGGTAGTTTTTTATATGCACAAATGTTTTTTTTAATCTCAACCCATAAATTTTCAATTGGGTTGAGGTTAGGATTTTGGGTTGACTAAGTTAATGTAAGAAAACCATTTTTTGCCTGAAAATTCATTGCAACTTTTGATTTTTACGAATGGGCATTATCTTCTTAAAACCAGCTATCATTATTAGGAAATATTCATTTAATAGCTAGCATTACATATTTACGAAGAATAATGATATGTGATTTACTATTTGCTGTTTTAGATAATGCAAAAATTGGCACTTTTCCCATTCGAGAAAAACAGCCCTAATACATATGGCTTGGGCTATATTTTACTGTGGTTAATATATAGGATAAAGCCTATTCATCTGCTGGTTCTCACCATATCCTGCTATTGTGATTTTGTTAGAATTGAGAGAAAGTCAATTCATCACTCCACATGACCTTTGACCAATCCTCTTTTATCCAACTTTGATACTCTAAACATCATGCGAGATATGCCTCTATGTTCAATAATGAAATTAAAGGTTTTCTTCATACAATACAGTTTCTTAATCCAGTTGAATGAAGAACTCGTCTAATAGTCTGGGTTGAAACATCTTGTCCAGACTTTTTTTTCAAAGTTGCTGCACTCCAGTAGTATAAAAATGACAATTTTTAATTTTATTATTTGTAATGATTCGTTTGAGGCAATTACATTGAGGAATTATAATCAAGGTTATCGTTCAAAGCGAGGCATTGATTCAGTTGATCCTGTGGTGCTAGCTCTTTTTAATATATCACAAATAGTTGATTTTCTATAGTTAACGATCTTTATAATAGTCTGGTAACTGTCATTATGTTAGTAATAGTAAAATATAGCTCTGTGTTGTTCTTTGGTTAATTCTTTATTTTGTCCTATTATTTTTCAATTTGGTAAAGAATAAGTGATATAAATTAAATAACAAAAACAACACGAATTTTTTTATTTTAATTATATACATAAACAATTGACAGTCATATAACTGCAGTATAGTATCACAATTATATGATGAAAATTTTTTAAATCACATTTATAAAGATGTCTAGAAACTTTTGACCATCCTTTGTAAATGAAAAAATCCTTGACTCGCACTATTTATTTTTTTAAAATTTATATGACAAATTTTTTTTATTATAGCACAAATTGGTTTAAATTATATAATTTATGTAGAACAAAGATGTAATATTTTTTTTCTAAAATTTAAAAAATGAGAACGATTGAATATTATTTTGTAAGACTGAAAATTATTTTTTATTTAGCAAACTCAACTGAGGTTAAAATTTAGCCTTTATATTTAATAATTTTCTTGATTTATTAATGTTGATAAAAAAAATTTTTCTCTGTCAGATTGTAGAATAAAAGTCATTAATCATGACATTGTATAATACATAGACATTTTTCTTGAGTTATGTTTTATTAAAAAAAATAAAAATAGATAATAATCTAGAAAAAACTAAATTAAAATTTTTTTTTGTTATTTTATTTATTTATATACACAAAAGATTAAAAAAGGAATTTTCATTTGATAATATGACTAAAAAATAAGACTAAAAATAAATAACAAATAGAACAATACAGATAATGCAAAAATCATTTAATAATAAGATTTAAACTAAAAAAAAAAAACTAAAATAAATAATAAATAGAACAATACAAATAATATGCTATCTATGCAAAAATCAGATAAGATTCTGAATCAATAAAAATTTTAACTAACTAAATAAATTTATTTTATGATTTAAAATTTTTATCATTTTATTTTTTTCTTCTCAAACTAAAATTTTTTCTTAAACTAAAAAATATAAAAAATAAACAAAACATGTATCCTCTTTTGTTATTTATAAACTATAAAAAAAAAGAATGAAAGAAAAAACATAAAAAATGCAAAAAAAAAGAATAATAACATTTGTATTTGCTGTTATTTCCCTTATTGAAACAACTTCTAGTAATATAATACTAATAGGAATTGCTACATACTGAAGCGATGAAGATGAATTCATAAGCTACAATTATAAAGCATTTAACTTTGCTAATAATAAAATTATACTAATTATTGGTAAATTCATCTTAGAAAATTCTGAACTTAACGTAAATATATATTTATTATATTTATAAAAATAATTATACTAATTAAATTAAAAAATATTTATCTTTTCTATTTTCTTTTCTAATTCAATTAAAATAAAAAAAAATATGAAAATAGGTCAGTCAAGCAATATCTTTAGATCTAAAAATTATTAAAGATGAACTATCAATAAAAGATCTTCCAATATCTTCAGCTTTCAAAATTTACTCAGCTCTATACAAATCTTCAAAAATTAATAAAAATTCAATTTCTTACTTCACCTTAAAACAAAAGGCATATAATCTAATGACTTCTAATTATCTAATATTAGAAGTCACATATTCATATAATATAGCTAATTTTAGATATACTGGTATTGCAAGAGCAATTGAATCTAAAGTAATAATCTTTATCTGTGACAAATTGCACAAGAGAGATAATATGATACATATTGTAATAACTGATATTGAATGGAATAATACATATTTAGGAAATAAAAGTAGCACATCATTCTTAAAATAAACTACAAATAATAAAAAATAATGTAACCAAGATCTAATGAATTATGAAAACAGATACAAAAAAATAAAATCAATTAAAACGGATCAAAAATCACAAATCAATATAGAAGAAATAAAAAGTGAACTGGAAGAATCTAACAGAAAAGATGATAATAATTATGAAGAAAATTATGTTAAAGAATTAGATGATAAATATCAAAATAATGCTACTGAAAAAACTTCAAGATCATTCAAATTAAGATTTGCAATGAAAAAAATAAAAAATAATTTTTTTTTCCCATTGTAAATAAATATTGGTGTAAAAATTCTAATCTTTTTTTTTCACATCAGTATAGTTTATTCTATTATTATATTAAATATTATTTTAGTTCTTTTTTTAACAATAAAAAAAAGTTTATTATTTTATTTAATAATTAAATATAAAAAATCAAATACTTCTGAATTAATAAATCAACTAATTGATTAATTATTTTCAGCTAAAATAAAAAGAATTCTTTTATTTTAACATAATAAATTTATTATTATTTTATCATCTAATAAAAAATCATTAAAAAAATTTATTAAAAAAAAATAAATCAAATAAATTAAAAAACAATTTAAATTATTCTTTTATTAAAAATTTTAAACTAAAAAAAGATAGACTGATAAATAAAAAAATATTAACTTCTTAATTAATCATTTATCATTAAGCATATATAAATTAAATAAATAAATTATAATAATAATTAAATAAAACTTTTTTAATTATTTATCATTATCATACATAAATTGCAAAAAAATAAATATAACTATAATAATAAAAAACAAATAACAAAAAAAACAAAACCAAAAATATCTATATGATACAATATATATTTTTAAATTCTATAGAATAAAATCTAATATTACAATAATGACCAAATATTTTTTAACTTATCACTTCTTGATAGCTATGTAAAACAAAACTAAATTAACTAAAATATACAAAATTCATAAAATGTAATATTAATCAATCAAAATCACATATATACCTCTTTTTTTTTTCTATAATAATCTATGAACTGTGGAAAATATCAGATAAACTTAATAACTTATTAAATGAATTTCAAGAAAATATTTTATATGATCATCCATTTTTACTATATACATACTGTTCAATATTAATGATGAACTAAATAATAAATTAAATTGATTACAATACAACTGAAGAATATACATTACCTATAGCCTTTCTAAATATTAAAATAGTAACTCACTTAAATAATCAAGGTAAAATAAAATTTGCTGTATATTCTTCTTGTAAATCTAAAAAGACTCATTGATATTCACTAATCCTATCTCTAATACTAGAAGAAATAAATGCATTCCTATAATATATCAAAAAAACTTATCACTAATACATATGAATTATATATTAAATTAAACTTTAGAATCTAATTCATATACAAACTATCGACACTTAAAAGGATTCATTAACTTTTCCAAAAACAAATATGCACTTCAAATACATTCAGGTTTAATTGGAGCCTTTCTAAATTAAGAACAAGAAGATTCTCTTAACTGGTTTTATCTAACATTAATACCCGCAAGTTAGTGACTAAAAGAAAATAATTCTATATTTAAAGAATATAATCATTTATCATCTTTTGAATTACCAATATAAAATATAACAAATCAACCATATTTAATAACTATATTAACTAATATATCTTCTTGGTCAACACAAAACCAACCTTCTTCATTAATTATATTAAATGAAAACTTTCCTACTAAAATACATAATGAAGATTACAAATATTAATATTTAGTGGCAGGTTTCTTAAAAATAGATAGCAAAAATCTAGATTTACCTATACCTAATTATAATCCTAATATATAATCCTTATTATTTTCTGATCTTTTTCCATTTAGACATTATTACTATAAAGATTCAAAAATATTATTAAAATTTAAACAGAATGTTGATAGTTATAGCAAATATATTAAATTATGATTATTATGTCCTAATTTTAGATTCAGATTTCATTAGTATTAGTCACATTAGTCATATCTTAACCTTAAAAAAAATGTAACTATCAAAATAAAGATAGAATATTAAACCAAAAAAATACTATTTGTAATTTACATCTAACTAGAAAAGACCTTATAACAAAAAGTATTTATAATAATACTGGTTGAAATAGTCCAAATCGGCTAAAAATCAGATGGCTGATTTTAAGCTGATTTTGATACCATTTATAGCTGATTTGCCATATTTTCTGATTAGCATAAACAGGTGTCGATAGATATTGATCAACTTCAATTAGATATGACCATTTGGCATTAATTCAGAACTTAAATTCAACCATAAATCAGCCTAAAATTAGCTTCAATTTGGTATCAATTCAGTCAAATAAGCATATAAAATTGATATATTATATTTATTAGATTTATTAAATATTATAATTTTATTAATAATAAAAATCTAATATAATTCGCAAAAACATAACATAAATATTACCAAAATCTACTGATTAATTTTCTATCTAAAAATATAAGTAATAAACAGAAAAACCATGTAAATTATAAAAATATAATCCATTAGATGTGGTATTACTAACTTTAAGTAAATTTTCAGTAAGGTTTAAATGCTTAGTTCTCGTCTATACTGTTACTAGTTTTAGGAATGACAGGGATTGAAGTAGTAAAAACAAGAGTTTTAGTAAAGGATCAACTTCTAAAGTTGATTCAGAAAAATGGGATGATAATCACAAAGAAGAAAACTAGTTTGGTTAAACTCTTTAAAATATTTCATCATATTTATTTTATATTTTGATAGTTTTAGTTTTCATTATACCAAAATATTCCTTATTATAATTTTAATATATTTTCATCTAAGTTTAACTGTTATTAAAAGATTTTATCTCTCATTTATAGTTTGTTAAAGATAAATATTAAGTTTATTATCTTTATTAAATTATTACTTTTTAATAATTTAAATAAGTTTTTATTCTATCAGATACCATAGAGCACTGCCTAAGAGACCCCCCTTTGACTGTACTCCCATAATAATATATCTAGATATTTTATTAGGTGCAAAAAAATGTTCTCAAATTAAGATTCGGGTATAATTAGTGCCCTATATGGGTCGGGTTAGGTCTGGTTTGAGGGGATGTTCGAACTTGACTCGAATATTCATGTAACCCGACTCAAATTTTTGGGTCAGTCAACTATGTAACCTGAACTCGACTCGATCTGACTGTAATTTGACTTAAATAATTCAGGTTAAACTGAATTTATATGAATTTTATTAAGTTCGGCAAAATAATAGTAAAATTAATTGATAAGTTACATTTTAATAATGTTTTTTATTTATTCAATTAAAATTGACCAGTCTAAATCACTTTCATGCCCACCAAGAT
>CAJVPP010002297.1:0-15408 GCA_910592005.1 Funneliformis mosseae
TTTATATATGGTTACCTATTTCAGGAGTTGATGTTGAACGTAGTTTTTCTAATTATAAAAGAATTTTAGATGATAGATATAGATCACTTTCAGAAAATTCTATTGAAATGTTAAATTTTTTATATTATAATAACCATAAAATAATAAAGTATATTTTTACTATATAAAAAATTTTATTTGCATATTTTGCATTTTTGATAATATTAAAATGCACATTTTTTATTTTTGCATTGCACGAAACTGTGAGCTCTAATTGGTAACAGTTTTTTACAAAGAAAAAAATTTTTTGATGCAAAATATTCTAGATAGGTGAAAATTTATTACAGATATAGTTAATCAGAAAATGATAGAGGTAGCAAAAGAAATGTATGATGCTATCAAAGAGGGAGAGGGTACACAGATTCTAGGCCATTTAATGTGAGTCCAGCATTAAGTTATTTCTTTGCTCTCGAATAATTTCTATAATTAATTGTTTTATTTCTATCTATATTGCTAACTACGAGATTCTTACCCTCATCTATACTAGATTTCTGAAATAAATTACCCCACCCATATCTACAGAATTTTTGTCTATCTATAATACTATCATCCATACAGACTATGTAAAAGATCATTTCCCACAAGAGAACTTTTCCAAAATAAAGTAATTTCGAACCTACAGTATAAATTCGGAAGATTAGCAATTGAGAAAAAAATAAGCAATATTTCCGATCACACTTACCACCACGATTCATTTTCAGAACATTCCAGTCCGTCTCATATACAAGAAATTTATTGCTTAATTTTTTTTGCGTTATCGACGGTATGATACTGCGCAAAGTTTCAAGAATTTGACATGTGAAAATGCTAATATACTATGCCAGACTTTTGCTGTGCCATTGCATATGACGAAATTCATGTGAATAAGTTCACTGCGCCTATTATACGTATGATGATTGTCAAAGATTTTCTTGGCAAAGATCAAATGCCGATATATAACAAGAAGAATAATATGTCTGTTTTATTTTGGAATATCTAATAGAAGCAGAAATCAATTAGCATTGTGATGACATGTTTCAAGAAGCTAGTCGAGCAATAAAATTAACATACTGTACCTTATTAATGCTTTGCGAAATATACTCGTTTGATTGATTGATGATATTGTCGATATTAATAATGATAGATTTAAAATTTTATTAGATTTTTCATTTGATTTTTTGCTTATATTTGCACAAGGCAGATAAAAGGGTTCACTAACTGTCTCAATTTCTTTTTATATGACTTGTAATGAGTTTAAGGTTTGATTTTCAGAATAAATCTTTGGGAAAATTATGTTATTATGATTTATCACAAAAATCAGATCAACAGATGCTTCCTAAAATTATAATATACATAGGGATCATGTTCTTGGATTAACAAGGAGGACTTTTTATTATTAATACATGCAAAAGCTTGAGTATATGCAGGAAGTTTCGAGAATAAATTATATAGTGTAATGTACGCATTTATAGGATCTGGATCCTCAGATGAAAAACTGAGAAATATTAGCATATAAACACAATCCTACACTAGATATTGACATGTAAATATATTGTGCTTAATGTGTTTTAGCTTTATTAATTATAATTAAAAAAATACATATTTTGTTCATATTGTAGAATAATATCTTAATATCTTTTGCTATTAATCTGTCATCACATGATTACGATCATGAACTTGAATTTATTGCTTGAAGAGTTACAGCTAAGATAATATTTTAACTTATCTTGAGATAATAACTTTGCTAATTTAGAAGTTGATTCCCATTTCTACAGTACCATGAGCCATGTAATCCATAATTCCTATGTTTTCCATCACAAATAGGGCATGGCGAGTTCCACGGCTGAGGTGATGCAAAATTATAATTATTAATCCCTCTAAAACTATTTCAGAATTTCAAGTATGGGAAGTGCTCTAAGACAGATTTGATAATTAACTCTGAATCAGGTTTCACTTTGAAGATAATAGATCCTTTTTCTTCACATTGCTCAGAAGAAGATAAATAGGATACTTTGTTTTCTGGCTTCGAATTTATGAGAAGACCAGCTTCTGATGCATGCACTTTTGATAATTGCCATGGCTTATGCCCAGTTTCTTTTTTATATTTTTTGTATAAGCTGGACTAAATCTTATCTGTCAAAACGCTTGATAACCCACTTAATTTGGCATGCTAATCCAGATATTTGGGAGTTAATATTTTATCAGACTTGGTTATGTTGCCTTTTATATGAATTAATTTAAATTTAATTAGGTAGTAGTTGACCTGTAAAAAAATGGTTTTCCAAAGGAAACGTAAATGTAGTATTATAAAATAATGAGACTATGCAGTTATCTCAATTTCATGCTGTTCACATTTAATAAAATAGAATCCAGTTTTATATCTACCTTCTATGCTTTCTTTATCATCATGACCTAACTTGCATAATGGGCATAATATTTTGTTAGTAATTCCATAATAATCGAAATTTTTGCTACTAAATTCTCTATATAAATTAGAATAATGATCCAATATCTTGTTGAGAAAATAGGCACAATCATAAGTTAGCTTAAATTGAGCTCGTTCATTAGTCTGATTGGTTTGTAGAGTGCTTATCCCGACATCTGGTGATTTTTTCAATTCAGATTCAGCTAACAGATCACGTACGCGTGAACAATTATTCACGCTGATCAATTTTTGAGATTTGGTTAGTTCATCAGTATAAATATTTATTATATTCTGGATTTGTGCATCAGTTAGTCTAGAGATTGCATCAGTGCTAGATGTAACCACTCCAATTTTATCTATTCCTATTCCTTTAAACAAGGTATAGATGTTTTTAGCCTTTTATGTCATCTTACGCAAATACTCTCTCTTTTTACCAGGAAGATACAGCTCCATTTCATCATAAATCTGCGTTCTTGCTATTTGATCACTAATATTATTTTTAGAGCTAAGGGTTATAACCTTTTTTTCATATTCCTCACTATAGTAATACTATCGTAATTTTTCTTTCTAATCAGTCTTTTCAGCCTTGTCAAATAAATAAGCTAAATGAAGTACAGAACCTAGAGTTAGGTCAGCATCAATTGGAATATCTGAAATATGTTTGCTAGATATAGAATTTGGTAAGGATGTGAAATTATAACATCTAATAAATTCAAGTAATTTGCATATTAAATCTTATTCTACTTTCTGATTATAGGGAATTTTTTGGGGCGAAGTGTCCTGCTTGTTTCCAGAAGACTCATAGGATATCGCTAACTCTGCAGATAATTCCTTTGAAATCAATTCTTTAACAACCTGTTTTAGGAGAGTTATAAGTTCAGTGCTAGTCATAGAGAGTTCTGTTATACAACTGGTATTAATTGCTAGGGATGATTCCTGAACAATCAATTCACCCTGAAGCTTTTTTTCCCGCTTCCTTTGCCTAATATTATTACTAACATTTTTTTATACCCCTATCCAAGAAAGTATCCATTTTCCTATCCTCTAACGATTTCCCTTGATGGTTCATTTTAATGGTCACCTTTTTGATCTGTGAGAGTTTACACTGTTTGGGTTGAACTATAACTGAATCAGATATATTGGCAGGTTCTTTAGGAATAAAATCACTTATTTCCTTATCTTTTATTAACTTGGTGTTGACATCATTTTGCTGGTCTATTAAGAAGTTAGATGTATTAACAGCTGATACCTCTGCTATCACTTCCTTATCATTCTGTGGTTGTCCATTTACTTCAGTAATTTCCTGTTTCAATATTGCGAGTCTGGTCTCAAGCTCCCTGACTCTAGACTTGAGTTCAGTATTCTCAGCATCACGCTTGACATCTTTCTCTATAACCTGCTTTAGAAGTTCAGCTTTTCAGCCTCAAGCTTGACGTTCTTAACTTCAAGCTCGCTAATGCGCTGTCTTAATAATTCAAGCTCTGATGACATGATCTATATATAACTAATACACTGCATATGAATATTTAAAATAAAAAAAAATCACGTGCGCATTACAATTTATAACACTGATCATTTTTGTCAAGAAAAATTTTTTATTATTACATGCGAAAAAATAAATACAAGATTGAGACTGCCCTATGATACATATTATTTTTTAATAAACTTTTTGATCCTAGCCTTCTTGCTAGCCAGAAAACTATCTATACTAATACAATCCTTCAGCAACCAAACAATAATACTAATTATCTTTTTTATATTGCTTCGTAATAATTTAGAATTATCTTTAATCGCAGACTTCGTAAGATTAATCTGATGCTTGCTACCGCTTGTGAAAAAGATGCTATCCAGAGTATATATGATAAAATGCCACTCTGTACCTGTGGTCACAATACCATAGATATAATCAAAATAGTCATTCCCAAACGCTTGTTCTGCAGTTTATTTCTTTTTATTTGTCTGAAATGCGCTTTTAAGTTGTGCTAGATTCTAAGAGATAAACCATCATTAATATTTCTAATATGTTAGAAAGCGAAAATGTGAATAGTAGGCCTATCTGCGCATATCTAATCTTAATATTACGTGGTTTTCCTTCAGCAACACATAGAAGGTCTTCCAAACTTTTGATCATGTAGTCTACTCAGCCAGTAGCATCTTCACCAGAAATGTCTTTCTGCAAAACTATAAATATATCTTGAGAGGTGAATTTTTTGGCGATAGCAATTGACGTATGTAATATAGCTGAAATAAATTCACAGTGTGTTGCCTTATTAGCATCGGTCATGGTTTTCACATTCGAAAGTTTTAAGATAATGTCCTCCATACAGTGTTCGAATGCCTTATCATCATCACTAATTTCCTCAAAGACTGCAGAGAAAAAAATAAGGTTAATATACATATCTAGTCAGTTTCGAAAATTAGTTAATTACTTACCAGGAGTAAACTGCTTGATATTTATTATATCTTCCCCATTGACTTTATTTCTACGCAATATTTTCTTTAAGTCGTCGAAAGTTTTAAACGAGGAATAATTTCATAGCTTCTGACTAAGGCCTTCGATAAATTTTGCAAGTGTTGTTGCAGGACCAGCCTTCAAGCTATACTTCAAAACTCCTCTTTAGTTGTGTCAAGGAAGGCAAGACCAGATATTTTCTCTTTACGAAAAATTTTAATATCATCCTCATCGAGTTTCAAGTCCTTTCTTCTCAAATAATCGATAAGCTCATCTGTATTAAAATCCTTAATCACGTCTGACATTGTTTGAAAAGAAATTTCTTCCGTTATTGAGACAGGTGAAGCAGGTAAAGAAGCTTGTGAAGACATAATTTTTATATATGTGTGTTTTTTGCTTGCAAAAAAATATGTACTTGACTGCAGTTACAGGTAAAGCTGGTTTATAGATATAAAAGTATTTTTGGTTTCTGGTATAAAGCGCTCAAGTAGAAATGATAGATTTTTTGTATCGATTTATAATTTATTTGCTCAATATATATGCAATTAATACATAGTACAGGATTATCAGGCGATTATGTTACATCATTACATGTGACATTTATCAAGTTTCACAACAGGACGTAATATATGCTTTATTTCTTAAATAAAAAACATTGCCAGAACAACAGATACATGAAAATAAATTCTTGAAAAAGGTTATATAATGCAGATATAATAATTCCTAATATGGACCTAACAATTCAACACTATATTCTCCTCTATGTAATCTTTTAATCTCACTTAGCATATTACTGATAATTCTATTATTCTCTTTCAATATTTTTTGGTAGTTATCACATAATTTATTGAATTCAGAGGCGGTTATAACTTCAATAGACGTAGAGTGTTCTTCTGCTTAAAAAAAAATAAGGAATAAATTATAGTATAACAGAAGCTTGACTTTACTCAAGAGACATATATTATCACAGTAACTTATCTTGTTTTTCTTTGAGTTCTTCTACTAACTCAATATCGGTTGCGTTTTCAAACTTAATTTTGAATGGACCATTTTCATTAGTAAGCATTTGTATGGTTAATCTGAGAAAAGCTTTTCCACCAATATTCTGTTTTTCGATTTTTTCAATGTCATCTTCATTATAACTTGAATTATTCATATGTCTCTTAAGATGTTTTTTAATGTGAGCGGAGTCCAATATTTAACATTGGGAAGTTTGTCAGACATCATTAAAAGACCCATTTTTTAAACAGCGTATATTATACTTATATATAAAATTATAAATGCAACATCAATCATGAAAAATACAATGTAAACTCAATGCAAAATCAGGGATCTAACCTTTTGAGATTAGCAATTGCTTATTTAGTACAGGAAAAAAATAAAAGCTATAAATTGTTCATATCGATCTGAGGATACTCTGAGTATATATATCAAGAAAACTTTTCTTACTGCATATATTCTTCAATGTGTAGTTACATCTATATCACACAGGTATTGCATTAGTCAGCATCATTTCACATGGTATTTTTCAAGATTTATGAAAAGAATGTAATATATGCTTTATTTAAGAAATAAAAAAACATTGCTAAAACTTGGCCTACAATACATAAAAATTGCAAATATATTGCTTTACATGACACAAATATAGATAAAAAATTTCTAACTGGTTGGGGAATCACTTAATTTTGAACCAGATCCTTTCACATGGTAAATTGCTAATCCTTCTTTTCGATTATCTTGATTTTATAAAATAAGACTATTAGAATAATGAGAACTCCATCAATAAAATACAACCATAATGCTATGCAAAGCGCTTTTGTATAATTACTCATATAGATCTTTAATATAATCCTCAAGTTCTAATGCTTGTCTTAATGTCATTCTGTATTCCTTAAATTCCCATCTGGTTAGCTTGAGAAATAAATGATCGGTAATTTGTTCATCATGAAGTTTCGTAAAAAAATTATTGTTAAGTTTTAAGCATTCAAAATTAGAATTGCTTTGCAAAAAGCTAATAAGTCTTTTAGTTTCCCATCCTTTTATCATATCAGCCATGGAAGACATCTTGCTTTCCTAAATACAAGAATCTGTTGTGAAAAAAACTTGCTTCATACATACAGTACATAACTTCTAGCACATATAAACCTTATTTTGCGAGAAAGTTAGCTGAACTTTCACACTCCTACATGTTTTATATCTTGCTGGAAAAAAGTTAAAGAGATATGAGATGCGATTAGCATTGTTGTATAATGCCAAAAGCTTCATGAAAGCATATATAAATGGAATCCTCATACTTTTTCACATGTAAATCTACCGGAGAGATACAAAGGTAGTTAGTTCTTGTAGATCTCAAAATTACAAAGTCCTCAGCCCTTCATAACATATGCTTTTGACGTTAATATTTACTTTTACAGTAGGTCCTGTATTGCAACTAGACCTCTTTTCACATTTTCTCACATTTGTTTGGAAAAAAAATAATGAACAAAAGATAATATGTTTTCTTTTTCAAATATATATGCAAAAATTAATATGTCATATAAGATTCTGATTGATGATCCACTTATTTTTTGTTGCACAGAAGTATATGCATGTGGCTCAGCAAAAAAAATCTGATCAACAATCACCACTCTGGACTATTGTTCTAGCCAACTCTGGATCAGAATACCACTACAAATTATCTCGCATACTTAGATCTAAGAGGCTCTGAAGACTCTAAGCTAAAATCTGTCTACTAGCAACATTGTTCTATGTAAGATGATTTCTAACTATTCCAATGAGATCAGGAGGCGTTAAAGTTTCCACAAAATCCTCTATGTGGATATCTAGATTTAGCTGATTCATAGCTTTTTTGCTAATATTATAATACCTCTTTAGATTAAGAAATTTTAAATTAAGATATAATCTAGCAATTTCTTTAATAGTTATATCAGTAATTTTATAAAAGCTAAGGTTAAGTTGCCAGAGCCTTAGGCAAGAACAAATAATATTATAAATTGATATTTCAGAAAATTCTGTGTGTTTAGAAATATTTAGACATTCTAATTTATGATATAAATTTGCAATTGCAGTTAGACCTATATCATTTTTTGGCTGAAATCCCTCGCCTAAATTAGATATATTGAGATACTCTAAATTTGGGTATGATTTCACTAATAGCTTTAGAACTTTACCTGTACAGTCTGTACTTCCTTCAAAATCTAAATGAATTATATTCAGGAATGTGTATATAATACTTTTGATTTTTTTATTTGAAAGTGAAGAGTAGTGTGTTATTTTAAGATGAATTAGTTTCGGGTTATAAACTGGTTTTCTTTCTCCTCCAGGTACTATTTTTAAAAATCTTTCTAATCAAAATTTATCATCTACTTCATTTTTCTTTAGCTTAATACGTTTTCATAGAATAGGAGCACCACATCTATATCACAGTCAACCAACAAATAGAGTAGGATAGAGGAATTTATCTATTAATAAGAAATATAAAATCTGTTCTAATAATTCTGGTAAATAAAAAATGCTTGTTTGCGCCATAAATAATATATGCTGTATCTTTAACAAAAATAAAATTTCATGATCATGCAAAGCGTCTCTCAGACTACTCCAGCCTCTCCAGTATCTCATCTAATGCAAGTGCTTGTAAACTATTTATTAAAACTTTAATCTTATTTTCAGGTGATAATCCTTTTAATAATGCGCATTTAAGGAATTTTTCACTATATCCGAAACTCTTGTTACACTCTTTCAGCTTTGAATAAAAATCCTTAACTGTATTTTCACCTTGAATCAATGACATAATACGAAAATTGAAAAGAGTCTTTCTTTTAGTCCATTCAAGATCTGTCTCCTTTGCCTACATATCATTTATACTGCGAGAATTTTTTAGTTCTTGAAATGAAAGATCCTTTAGAATAAATGGTATTAACTCTGGCAGAAGTTGTTCTAGTAAATTATCTTTTTGCATTTTTTATATGGTTAGAAGATATTTTAATCAAAAAAATCTTTCTAGCAAACAATTACTACTCTAGGCTATTGTTGGGTTAATTTACTTCTTTGAATGGGATCGCAAAATTATCATTTAATAATAGTTTTGAATTGCATATATCCAAAGTTATACCATTTTCTTGAAACTAAGGTCCTCCTAAAATTAAATCAGGTCTCAGCCAATCCAGTCCAAGAACTATGAATTTAACAGGTGTACTTTTATGCTTTTCACTATTTTCAAAACCAATACGCAGATTGACCTTTCCTAATGTGAAATAAGATGCATCTGGAGTTACAATGCTATTGCTTTCACTATGATATATAATTTCTAATTCACCAATATGTTTTTGGCTAATGCAATTTATATCAGCGCACATTTCAATTGATGTCTCAATAGGATTATTTTCTTCGACTACACAATTTACGAATACTATTTTATTATGACATATATAATATTCAAATATAAAATTAAACTACCAACTATTTAACCTTTTTTGGTCGTATCTTCCTTTATTGCTTATGAAGGATAGCCTCATTTTCTCTTATCACAATTGTCTTGACCGAATCAAATTCTTCAGAAGACTCAGACAAATAGGAGAAACCCTTATGCACAGCACCTTTCAGCCTTTTTTTTAGCAATTATCGAGGAAACTATTTCTTGTATTAAGTCGACTACAGTTTTCCTATTTATATATTCATCCAGATTTTCTAATTCAGTATCTAAGGACTTTACGTCTCTCTCTAATCTTTTTTACTCTCTTTTTTAAAATGTTGTGTTGGGAATGATAATCTTCTAATTATTTCTTTAATGCCCTATTTTCGCCAGAAAGCGCACTATACACTTCTGCATTTTGCTCATTTAGTCCAAATATCTGGGCTAATTTCTTCATATATCTGATAACTTCCTGTTCGCTAGATATATCAGATGAATGATTTTAATCGGTTACCATTTTTGCGATATTTTATATATGCTAGATCTTGCCTCGAGCAAAAAAATAAAATTCCTTTTTCGTATCTTTGGTACTTCAAAGACAAGTATACAAATATATAAAGAAGCACTAAAGGGTATTAGTTTTTATCGAAGAGTTCACGTAGCTGTCGACGCTCTTTTTGAACTTTATTAGATCTTTGAATAAGGTCTGGATCTTTGATATAAATATTAATAATTTCAGGATCCACTTCGATTTTTGCTAATTCCTTACAAAATCAGAATTAGCGTGAGGCGCCTGCTATAACTTCTTTTTTATTATTATTTTTCAGTCTTAAGTCTATGCTATGGCGGTGAATATTTCACTTATTACCGCCTTTAGTGCAATATTCCACCCTTTTCTCTATAGTTAGTTTTTCCTTTCTCTTATAGATAGAAGAGCCTCTTTCTTCTCTTTATTATATTTATACCTAGTTAGAAGATCTTTAACACATTTTTGAGCATTCCAATCCTGTAGTGATGCACTAAGCTCTTTATTATGTTCACTTAGTTATTCTGGAATGGACTTAGCAGATAAGTCATATTTTTTTAAGAACTGTTTTAGAATCGATTTAAAGTTATTTATTTTAGGTCTCCTTCGGGTCTTTAGGATTACTTTTGTGATATCCATGATAATAATAAATAGATTGATACAATGCCTTACAGTCGATTATTATACCTACAGCAAAAATATTTCTCAGAGTATAGCCAAAAAATTAAACCACCCTCATGCATTTATTTCATCAGAATAATTATTTATTGTTAAACATGAATTAGAACATAGCAGTTTCTTTAGAAGCCAGCTAATATCGAATCAATTTTTGCTATTTTTGCCCTAAATGGATCATAATCATTATTTTTAAGCTGGAGTGATGAAATCTGTATTTCTGATACTGGACTAATTCCTTTGGAATCACTTAACCCAGATTCAGGACTGGAGTCCCCTGATTCTGACTCTGTTTTGTAATCAGTTTTAGATTCTGATTCTGATTCTGTATCGCTCATAGCATAATTGTCTTCTGCATCAAGGCGGTCTGATTGTTGTCTCAGTACGATTTTTGAAAGACTTTTAAGATGCTCAGGAGTTGATTTCTTACCACCATAGATTTTGGATGCATGCCTTTTTCCTATTTTTCTTAATTTTTCAGGTATAGTTCTATAAGGCTCTTACTTTAAGAATTCGTTAAATGGCCAAGCATTTCGTGTTTCACTTTCAGTATAGATGGGATCACGCAACTTTTCTGCCTTAATTATATCTCGAATCTAGGTGAGTAATTCCCATACGCGTTCTGGATTCTTCTCTATGGAAAGAAAGAAACGAGGAGGAGAATTTTTCTTCTTTTCTTCTCTACTCTTTAAATAGCCTATGCAATACCAAGAATAGTCTTCTTCATATCACGCTAGAATGTTTGAAGGGTCCAGTTCATAGTAATTAATCTGAAGAGATCTTATTTCCGCAGGTCTCATACTCAACATTACAATCACATTCGTGAGATTCTCCCTAGTAGGAGTTTTAGAAACATCCATATTCTGGATTCTCTTTTGCACGTTTGCTAAGGAAAAATGTTTGGGAATTCTATCCAGTTTAGTCATTTGCTCTTTAGTTCACTTTCTCTGAATTTTATTAGAATCTTAAATAAGTTCCTTATCTTTAGCAAATGCTTCAATAATTGCAGAATCTACACCACCTTCTACTAACTTTACACGAAATGTTGACTGACGTGAGACACTAGCAATGATTTCATTTTTATTTTTCAGACTTAAGTCTAGATGATAGATAAAAATATCTATAGTATCACCGCCTGTAACGCAGTATTTCGTTCTTTTCTCTATAGTGAGGTTTTTCTTTCTTTTATCTGGCATGAAAGCTTCTATCCGCTCTTTACTAAATGAGTATCTGTTATCAGTATCTCTGGCAAGGGCAACTTTAATACACCTGCGGGCTATCCAATCAGGAAGTAAAGCATCAAGTTCAGGAGCATGTTTACTTAATTGTTCTGGGATAGAGTCAGCCATCAAATTATGCTTTTCTAGGAATTGCTTTAAGACCAATACAAAGTTATTAGCTTTAGGTTTTTGGGTCTTTAGGATAGCTATTTTAATAGCCATATCAATACTAACTATTATCTAGTTATATTATGTGAGAAAAAGTTCAATTTGAAAAATTCCCTCAGAATTATACTTCTTCGAAAAGGGAAATTAACAGAGATGACTCTTGACTAGGAACAAAAAAAAATAATATAGCTTATGTTTTGTCATTAAGGCGCTTCACAGACTAGCATAACATATTTTTGAATATCTATAATAAAGTGAAGATGAAGTTTAACGTATATTAATCTTAAAAACTTTTCCAGAAAGAAGTACTATGCTCTTTGATCCCTTTGGTGAATACATATCTGATTCAGAGGACTCTATAGATTTTAATTACCCATCTTGGCCTTACCTATATAAAAAAAAGATAAATCTATCTGCAGAGAAAAATACTTTTGCAAAGATGGGTATGTCAAATACTATAGGTCTCCACCAGAAAAAATGTACGCATCCTGCTGTTATAGGCTGACCTTTTTTACAATACATGCCAAACCCATTTATAAGAAAAATTAGCTAGAGAGTTACAAAAAGAGTGAATAAGATTGGCCGAAGGCGCTAAAGCAAAGGAATTTTGAATAGTGCTCTGAAAATTGAGCTAAAATATAGTAATTCTGTGAGTTGGTCACCTTTTTATCACTCCTATAGGAGGCATCGAATCAGAAATTCAGAGCATTAATTTTGAATATCTATAATAAAAGTAAAAGCGAAGTTTTAAGATTATTAATATCAAAATTACCTCGTATGGGTCGTTTTATCTGCCAATACATCAAGAGAGATAGTTTGATCTGTGAGAAAGGATGTATGAGTGAATTAGGATACGCCAGATATTATAATGCCCTTTTTAGTACAATATGTTCTGTCTGTAAAAAGGGAACCTATTCTGATACTGGAATTTGTAGCAATCATAGCAGAATTTATGATCATGCTTGACGCGAAAGTAAAAAAACTAAAACAGAATCTAATATGGTTAAGACTTAGCTGAATAAATATCTGGGCTGAAATATTATTTGTTCTGCCCTATAGAATCAAAGAGTTCCTAAATATCATTATCTGGTTTTAGCCTATATGGTGGAAGTTCTGGTGTGCCTTTATTTCCAAAACTAGTACTGTTATATGGCTGGCGATTAATTTAGTATGAGTATTGCCTAACTTGTTGTCCTTTAGGCCCTATTCTTTTTTAATAGTATAGCCACACTAATTACCAGCAATTGCATTGATTACCTTTATAGCCAAATTAAGATCTGGTGTTGTCTTAGCATGAGACTTAAAGCTAAAGAGTGATAAAGACTGATTTTGAATTTCTATAAATCTTTCATAGGATTGCATGAATACTTCTGATACAATATTACTAGGAAGGATACGTTTATCATCAATGCCAGTAAAGCCTAATATTTGAAAAAGTTCTCCTATAGCCTTCCAATGATTTGCTGAATAAGATTTACATAAGTCTTCTACCACTGATTTTTTCAGATTCTTTTCGGCTTTATAGTAGGCCATTTCCCATTGTATATTTTCCTCAGTTTTTAATCCCTTCATTGCATTCTCCTCATCATAACCTTGCCTTCAAAAATAAGATAATCGTAAGAAATGCTTCTGAGCTTCAGGTAAACTAAAATTTTCAACGAATTTTCTATTGTAAATATTATCCCAACCCTCAATACTCATGTTTTTGCAATAAAGATTCCGTATATAAAAATGTTTAAATGCTATAATATCTGCGATAGAGCGCTCTTAGTCGAATTTAAGGACTTTAGCTTTTTTAAGGCTAAGATTTCGAGAAGTAGCAACTGCATTAAAATCTGTTTCTTTAATAACTAATGCTTCAACTCTAACCTCATTACGGATTCTTTTACGGTTCCTTATAACTCCTCAGCTTTTATCCATTTTTATTAGTTGAAGAGAAGTACCGGTACTAACTATAAAACTATAAAGCTTCTCAATAAAGTATCTCGCAGAAAGGCATTTCTGATGCTCAACTTTAATAAATATTATTACAGCTGGAGATTTATTAATTTTATAAGAAATGGTATTGTTATTCCATTCACGATAACCTTTTATTGCTATAGGTAAGTTATTAGGCCGAGCACTTTCAAGTTCTACCCTAATATTTTCACGACCTGGTGGGCGAAAAAGTTCACTAGAATTTTTCTGATAAAATATAGAAACAATACAGCAAGGATAATTTCAAATTCAATAAAGCATTTATGCAAGAGCTTCGACATGAACTGGAGTGGCGATGTTTGTAATAGCTATAACTATATCAAAGTAACCTGTAACTTCGAATGATATTCCTGCCTCTACTGTATTTGTATAAGCTATACAGTCAAGCTCACTCCAAGCGACATTAATATCAGAAAAGTCTTTTTGTCACTGTTTCCCATCCATATCCCCATAATATGCACAGACTCTAACAGGTGAATTATCAGACTTAAACAACTTAGATGCTTTTTCTACTAATGCTCTAGCCATCACTGCTCTAGTAAATACAAATATCACACGCTTACTCTACCTCAAAACGTCATATCCTATTCGCATGGCTTCTGCTCTACTATTTGGATTATAAATAAATTCAACCGTCTCACCTATATGAGGCTGATACTTATTATCGACTACGTGAATATTTTCATCACAATAAATCTGAAGAAAGGTTAGTGTTGAGATATTTGCGAAAGCATCCATAGCCAAATATGTCTTGCAGATCTTAAGATATCACGCATTGCATTTTCAGATTCCCATGCATTTGTATCGCTAAACATTTAGCGCATAATAGCATTAGCTTCATCGAAAATAGCTACAAATGGACGTGCTGTGAATTTGACACGAAAGAGGCTCTTAACCTGTACTATAATAATATTCTACTCATTTATAAATAAGTCTCCTTATATATTTTGGTAGTTGCAAATTTGGAAGCCAGATGCTTTTAACTCATTAAGTTTAGATTTTGATTCATTGTTAAGAGACTTTCGGTAAGAGATCTAGATATAGCATGGTAAAGAAGAAATATCATGTACTTTATCTTTCAATGCCATAATAATCTTTCTTAATGCAGTGGTTTTCTATATCCCTGGGAGAGAACGAATAAGTGTTGTTGTTTTCTCAATACTCAAGAAATTGGAATATATTTCTGGAGCATCCTTTAATTTTTCTACATTAATCATCATTTCTGATAATTCTACAAGAGGACGTAGATTTGATATAGCATCACCTATTCTTTCGACTATTCTTCTCTTAGGTTTTGCAGAAATTTCAGTCACTTTTCCAAACGCTAATCCCTTATGATCTGGCTTATATTGATTTTGCCGATAGCATTTAAGTACAAAATGGCCATTACTTTGAAGAAAGTCATATAATTGATCTCTTTCATGTTTGATTTCGCAAATAGGACATGCTTTACAGTAGCGGTCATAAGTATCCAACCGCCTCTAACTCCGGCTACAAGTAAGTAAATTCAAAATTTTTTTTTTTATTTAAAAAATA
>CAJVPP010002298.1:0-15401 GCA_910592005.1 Funneliformis mosseae
ATTTTATCATATGGCATGTCGGCCTTACTGTCAAGACCACACTTTTGTAAGAAAAATTTAAGTGAACTTTTCTTTTCGACTTCAGAACAGGAATAACACTTTTTGAGACAAACTTTAACGTCAATTGCTACACACCCTGGCAGTTTAAGGAAACTAGAAGTAAAATCCTCTTCTGCACTGATTTTGATCTTAATTAGACTGCCTATATATTCTTTCTCCTCTAGATCCTTTTCACCTTCCTCGAAAGCCTTAACAGGATACTTTTTTCACGAAATCATTTTCAGATTTCGCTCCTATCTTTTCACAATATTTCCACTTTAGAATTTCTTCCTTTATTTTGAACTTTCCTGTCATTTGCTTTCACATCCATTCGAGTATGTTGAGATGATATGCTCTTTCCATAATAAAATGCTAATCATAGTCTAAATCATTAAATCCAACTAGGATGTCAGAGGCGAATGCTCACCAGCAGAAAGCGAAAGCTTTTAGCAGATTTTCTTGATTTCCACATATAATTGTGATGCATCCTGGATCTGGTTCTGTCTCAACATCGACAAGACATATTTTCTTTAGCGATTTTGGATCATCTTTCCAATGCAATGTTATGCTGATCATAAAGACATTGTGATTCATATCAAAGACTTCGGCAAATTCACCCAACTCTTGTGATTGTGTTTCTATATCCCATGTGAGGACAAGAGTACAATCCCTTTTGAGTGCTGAAATAGGGAAGCGATCAGTTATTGTAGTAAGGTCTTTAACAGGTTGAAAATATTTTTTAGATAAGTAAAATGTGTGGGGGCAGAGAGGGTCAATCCTTCCCTTGTACATATAATTGCTCAGCATAGACCACCCAGAAAGTTGAATTCCATTTTCTCAAGCCACTTTACAGTGGAATGAGTATAAATCATCTGAAGCAGTTTCGTAATTATTATCTTAGATGGCCTTAATGGCTGTTTTTCTTTTACTGGTATTACTCATATAGATTCGTAAATATGTCTTTTTTCCCGTATGATAACCCCGAAAAGGGAAAGCTTTAATATGCTTAATTTTTTGAGTCTCCACCTCCCTAGAAAGAATATCCCTTACTTTCATTTCGCATTCATCTGGAGTCTCTCCATCTAGAACAAGAACGTCAAAGAATACTCGAATACCAAAAAGTGTTACTACCGTCTTTTGACCATTAATAAGGGAACTATAGAGACGAAGAACATAGTAGTACTTTCCTTTTATCTTTTGACTGGATCTTTCATTATCAGTGGTCATGAATGGAATATCTTGGCAACTGGATAGAGCATCATCAAGGATTGCGGTTAATCTCTCATCATTTTCTACAACTATATCATCTTGTGTTGGAAAACTGGTCAAGTTTTTTTCGTCAGAATAATGAATCACTTGGCCTGGTATTTTTTCTTTTTCAGCCTCTGGGCAAAAAAAAGCGGAGGACGCGTCGAGGAACTCTGAAAGCTCAGATTAGATCATGGTATTATATAACAAATATACAGTTCGAGAGAAAGTATATACTCTGAGAGAAAAAAGTTCAAAATGAAAATTAATTCTGAAATATTTAAATCAATACATAATCGAACTATTCATAGTTATCAAAAATGGCATTTTATCGATGTCCATATATTCTCAGGATCAGAGAAGTTTGTAATTGGGAGTGCTTCTACTCAAAGGATGCCAAATATATCAGAATTCTCCCTCATATATACCTTGCATTGAATGTGGTAAACGAACTTATTCTGAATATGGATTTTGCAATTCACACACTAGAAAGCACTGTAAAAGAGAACAGTACCATCAGAAAAAGCAGGCTAAGTTGGCTTCAGCAGGATATTGGTAGGTAATTTAAAGGTAAACAAAAATGATACAACCTGTCACTAAAAAAAAAAGCTCGTGACAGAACTGGTAACGCAAACGATAGGCTCTTTAAGAATCTTAGCCCGAAAAAAGCTTTTCTTGATGAGCGTTACTGATGTCACTGGTGTCATTGGAAAAATCTGAATCTCCTAACTTTTTATTTTATTTTTTTATATATAGCATATACTATATATTCATTAGGGTACCATAGAAAAATTCAATTTTTTCCTTAAATTTTACTACTTTTTACTAGTGACACTAGTGACACTAATCAAAAAAAAAATAAAGAAGCCTAATAATCCTAAGAAAGATAACAAACGTGTCACTAGTTCTGTCACCAGTTAGTATTCGAAACTAGTGACACTAGTGACACTCATAAAATAGCATACTCATTGCTTCAACCCAGTTTAGACTATGATCGGGTCTCAGAAGAACTTAAAACATCCTGCCAATATACTAGCAATGAAAAGGCAATAGTTAAGTCGCAAATGGTGCACTTCTGGCCTCCAATTCTGAATATAAAAAAATATGTGGCACAAATGCATATATATTGGGTACTAGAAACATTCCTACGCAAATTTATATTGAATTATTGCACCACCTGTTATGATATTTTTTACCACATTTTGGTATAAATTCAGCTAGCATTATTCCACAATTTCGGCCAGAACTTTGGGTATAATAATTCGGCATCCAAGCTGACCTGAAACTGGTGAACTAATAGAAACACTCAGATTTTCTGCCAGTTCTAGGACACTATCAAATCACCATCATGGTGTCAAACTGGATCCTCGAATTACATGCCCAAAAGATCAGCCGAAATTATGGTATAGTGCTGGTGAAAATTAATTGCAGATCCACTGCGCTATCTGATAATTTTTTACACTATTTCAGCAACTTAAAAGGCCAGCAAATGGACCACACCCTCAACCTCAAATATGACAACCAAAAGGATCATAGAGTGGAAAAACTAACTTTACTCCTATACAATTATTAAAAGGCTTCAGAATGGAAAAACAAATATCTGCCCTGTTTAGTGACTAAACAGTCACAGACTAATGAAAATAGATGGGTAGCAATAAAGCATTAGAAGGAGCATAGACACGTAAAAATAAGTAAGTAGGCATTAATATCTATAAGTAAGTATCACTATAATATAAGTAGATAGATTAAATAGACATCACTATATATATAGTGATATCTACTTGATCTATCTACTTAGGGTCAGAAGTATCAGGTAAATCCAAGTCTTAAAGCTTTTTTTCCCTATTTCTTTGCTTAATTTCATTACTAACCTTTTTCTTGTATTCTCCGTTCAAGAAAGCATCCATCTCTCTATCCTCTAATAGGGCTTTCTCAGAAGAAATATCTGATTCTAAAGGGACCTCTTCAATAAAATACATATCCTGCAAATTAGTAATGTCTTGAGTTTGCTGTTTGATATCAGAGTCAGATATTAAATCATTCTCAACGGAACTGGTTTCAAGGGTGAGTGGTTTCTTCGAGAATGTGATCCTAGGTCATTTTGTAAATTATTATATAAAGTACTATTTTCTGGATAAGAAATAGGTTCTAAGACTTCTTGTTCTTTTATAATAGGCGTTTCAATTATATCATAATTATGATTCGAGGGTTTAGTATCCTGTGAAGCTTTTATCTAAAAAATATCATTCCTTTCTTCGGCCTTAGTAGCAAGACATTCAAGACAAACACTATGAATTATGCATCTATCTGTAAGAATAGTAATATTTTTTTATTGTGAATTTATGAAATATATTCGTGACATTCTGAGCATAAAAGCAATTCACAAATTCTTTCAGCTAAGATATTCCATATAGATATATCTATATCCAGCCACGATTCTCTAAAAGCATTTAATGTAATGATCCATTACTCACGTTAGTGATGAATTTATTATATTTATATTATGTTTAAGTAATAAAATCCTGTTACTCAAATAAAAAACCATGTGATTACATGAAAAAAATTCACACACTTTTGCCAAGAAAAAAATTTTTATTAATATATGTTTATGTAGGATCCTACCTCTCATTAATTTACAATTACGGAGTAATGCTATGATTATTTTTTCATTGCCTCTCCCTTTCAGTATAATGATAAGTTTTTTGGCATGCTTAGAACAATAGCCCGTATAAGATAAAGTAGGCTTATCACATATTCTACATAGAGATTTTAGCATGTTGTTCGCACCTGATTTTTAATGGAACAAGCATCCCGCCAAGCAAGTGCAAATATAACCACAAATACTTCTATCTTTTTTAATATGAGGGCAGGTAAGACAATTCATTTATTATATTCTTGCACCTTTCACATCAAATTTCAAAATGGAAAAATCCGAATTGAACTTGGGTGGAAAAAGTATAACATAAACAAAAAATTTATACTACTTGCATTTTTATGGATATACAAAAAACAGTACTCAATATTTTGTTAGACTGATGGATTGATCTAAAAGAAAAGCTATTCTGGAAGTTGATTCGTGAAGGCTATAAATATGTTAATAGACTCTCAGATTATTTGGAAGACATTGGGATCATATACGTCAGTGAATTTGTATTAGATCCCCTAATTGACTTCTACTATCTGACTTTTATTCCGCCTTTATCTATCCTAGCTAGTAGAGCGAATATTCATAAAAAGATTCCTATTAGTATAGAATCTGCTGTTATGGGAGGAGTAAGTCTATTTACTCTAGAAAAAAATAAACGATCTTTACTTCAGAATCTAATCCAAATGAACTATTCCATTGATAACTTGACTATATTAATAGGAATAACTTGAAAGCAAGAAGAGATGAAAACTTGAAGGAATGACACGCTCATGAAATTTCTCCATCTTCTAAATTTAGTACTTTCAAAATATAAACTGAATGCATTATACGACGTATTCACAAAAATAGATATTTTAAAGCTAGAGCATGTATTAGCTCTAACACAGTTACTCAATTAAAATTTGATTACAATATAAATTTATTTATAGCCCTGAAATGGCAATTCTATGACTATATATTTTTTCGCTTATTATATATACCTATAAAATTCAATTTTTTTTATTATTACATGCGAAGAATAAATATAAAGATTTGGGACTTTACCTGTAATACATGACTAAATTTTATCCTATGACCTGCATGCAAAATCATTCCTTAATAAATTTTTTCATCTTTGCTCTCTTACTATTTGAAGCATTATCAACCTCAACCCTATCCTTTAACAAACCTATGATTACCCCCATAACTTCCTTTACTCCTTAACAAAGTTTTGCATCATCATCTAAAATATCCTCAGTAAGGTCAATATGATAGTTAGCCTTCATACAATAAATTCTTTCTGGCATGTATATGATAAAGTACTAATCTATAGCTAGAATAGACGAGAGTTAATAATATCATTCAATATTAGCTCATCATTTGTTACGTAACTGTAGTCAAAAAATCTTACCTGTTGTAATGATCTTATAGAGATAATTAAAATCATCATCGAAAGCTTCAGACGCCTTTCGTTTTCTCTTATTCGTGTAGCAAGAGCTTTTGAGTTGCATAATATTCTGCATAGAATATAACATATAGGAATAAGTTACTACCAGTTAAGAGATCATATGCAGTGTTAAAATTCTTTTATTTTCGTATGATATGACTATATCTTAAGGATGGAAAATAATGCAAGGGTTGAAATTCAGAAATAATTTTCACCTGTCTGAGTGGAATACTTCTAGTCAAATCAGATTCAGAACCATATTTCTCAGAATCAAGATAAAATATCGTAAGTATCATTCGGTTGATGGAATTGATGATGGATGTGATAGATGTAAAGGCGAATAGCTTCGTTTAACTTTTTGTTTGATTTAAGCGATAAAAGGTTCAACTAAAACTTATCTCTTCCTGTCTGAGGTCTCAGAATCCTAGTTGTTTCAGCTTTAGTGAAGATATACTCGCAGATTTGGAATCGTCAGTATCACAATCAGAAATAATGAAAAAAAATTGTTTATTATCCCATGTCGAGAAACTATCCCGAGAAGAATTTTTTTTTTCTCAATCAGTTTCCTAGCTTTTTTATTTTCAAGATCATCTCTATTATCAGACGTGTGAAATCAGAGTCATGTGGTTCAAAAATTATAAATTTGGGATCGTAAATATTTTCTGTTTGTTTCAGTTTAGTAGAAATATACTCGCAGACTTGGAATCGCCAGCATCACAAAAAATCAGGATCGGAAATGATGGAGAAAAAATAAGTATAATATTGATTAGTTTGTATTATTTGAATTTAAATACGAAGCAAATAAAAAAAAGGACTATATCTCACCTTATCTTTATGTTATATAACACAACTAAGAAATTGGCAATCCAGTCCTGAGAAGAATTTTTTCCTTCTTCAATATAAGGTAATAGTTAGTTGGATGAGTCTCTTGAACTTGCTATACAAGAAGAATTCGATACTTACATTTCTTTCTTTAGGCTTCGCTTCGACATTTCAAGGAGATTATTCCAGAAAAAATTAGGATCATCTATCAGAATAAAAAAAAACAATGTATGCGAATCTTATGTTACATAATTCCTATTCTTTTAGCAAGAATTTCCCAATGAATAGCTCATCAACCAATGATCCAATTTTGATGAGGATTGAACATTAGGATTCAGCAGGTTCTAGATATTTACCAAACTAAATTTCGTGAAATTCTAATCACTGAATGCATGGTTATTCAGAAAATCATAAGGTTAATTATTTCCTCTTTTGCAGGTACTGCAGGAGATATCTAACTATTTTTTTGGAATTATGATTAGAAATATTAGTAATTTTACACTTCATTTGTACCTTTGGTATTACAGGAGATAGTCTACTCTTATTAACATACCTTAATAACATATTCAGATAGCTTTTTTTTTTCGAATTTTAGTGAGAAAAATTGGGAATCTTGTGGAGGCAATATTGCCAAAGTGGCATGTGAAATGCTGGTGATCTGGCAACCTACAAAATACTAGTTTTTGATTCTAGGAACCTAAAGGAGGTGAGAAATTAGTAGGTTATTATGCAAGAATTTATAGCTACCCAGTGAATTCTAAAATGTATTATTAATACTATATAAGGATTGAAACTAGAGTTCTGAATGAGTCGAGTTAACTTACGAGTCAGATAAGCTGAGTCAAATTTAAATTGAGTTAAGTTTATGTTTTTTTGTCTCAATGATTTGTGAGTTAAGTCAAATTTAAGTCAAGTTAAATATTTAACTTGATTCAAGTTGACTCAAGTTGACTTGAACAATTTTTTTTATCATTCAAGAAGAACGATAATGAATCATTTAACTTGAATGATTTTATTTATCGTTTAAGAAGAACGATGATGAATTGTTCAACTTGAACGATATTTTTTTATCATTCAAAAAGAATAATGAGAATTGTTCAACTTGAACGATTTTTTTTATCGTTCAAGAAGAATGATGATGAATCATTCAACTTGAACAATTTTTTTATCATTTAAGAAGAACAATAACGAATTGTTCAACTTAAACGTTTTTTTTATCATTCAAGAAAAATGATGACGAATTGTTCAACTTAAACGATTTTTTTATTATTCAAGAAGAATGATAACGAATCATTCAACTTGAATGTTTTTTTTATCGTTCAAGAAGAATGATGACAAATTGTTTAACTTGAATGATAACAAATCATTCACTCTTTCCCTTCCCTGATTTTTTCATTTTTTTATTATTTTTTTTCAAAATCGAATCAAGTTAAAATCAAATCAAATCAAATTGAAAGATTTTATAAAATAAATTTGACTCGACTTGACTCAAAAAAGAGAATCGAATAAAGTTAATCTTTAAACTCAACTCAACTTAACTTATTCAGAATTCTAATTGAAATTTCAACTGCCTACAAAATGTGATCTACATACTGTAGAAATTCCAAATTAATTTGACCAGATGCAGGATACCAAAAGCTTTAAAACAAGCCAAAGTGTGAAGTATTTGGATCACAGGAAGCCAGAATAGCTTTGACAGTTAAGAAAATTTACTGTGCCATATCATGGATTAGAAATTAATTAATAAATAGTAG
Organism: Funneliformis mosseae; assembly: GCA_910592005.1. NCBI lineage: Eukaryota > Fungi > Glomeromycota > Glomeromycetes > Glomerales > Glomeraceae > Funneliformis > Funneliformis mosseae. The sequence goes on from CAJVPP010002298.1 coordinate 7,937, forward strand.
AATGATTTTGCATAATATGATTATAGAACTATCGCTTCTAGATGCTATTATCATCACAAAATATGGAACAAATATGATAACAGCTGATAATCACTGCTTTAGATTAGTTAAATCAATAGAATTCTACCATCCTGCTTGATCGTCGAGTAATCTATTAACTGTTATAGATATGTTAGAATTAGGTTATCAGAATCTCTGGTAAAACTGAGTTCTAATATTAGCAATTGGAGACTGTGTTAATATTAGCTCTACCACTCGCTCTATCTCAGCTTGAAAATCATTCAAATCCTGGTAATTCTCAATATGAATATTTGGATTAAGTGAAATAAGCTGATCTACAGCTTCTTTGCTAATATAACACCCTCTCAAATTAATATATTTTAAATTAAGACATGATCTGGCAACTTCTTTGATAGTCATATCAGTAATTTTACAAAAAGAAATATCAAGATGTCGAAGCTTTAAAAAGAAACGAATAATATCACAAATTGAATATTCAGTAATCTCTGTATGATAAGTGATATTTAAATATTCTAATTTATAGCATGTCTTTGCAATCCTCTATAGATCTTTATCATCTACTACTCGAACACAGAAACTCGTAAAGCCACCTGACTGATTATCATACAGTTTGAGATACTTTAAATTCAGGTATGAATCTGCTATCAATTATAATACTCTATTACTAAATCTTATGCTATTTATGAAACTCAAATGGGTTATATTTGGGTATGAATGTATAATGCTTATGATTTTTTTATCTGAACGTAAATGGAAGTATGATATTTTGAGATGAGTTACATTTGAGCAATAATTTTTTGTACAGTAATTATAATCATTTAGAAGAGATTGTTTAGGATAGAAGTCTTTTCCCTTTAGCTCAATGCATCTCCATAGAATAGGAGTACCACATCTGTACTATAATCGGAAAACAAATAGAGCAGAGTAGAGAGATTTATCTATTGCTAAAAAATGTAAAATCTGTTCTAATAGTTCTGGTAAATAAAAGATACTTGATTGTATCATAAATATTCTGTTTATATGTTGTATCTTTAAACGAAAAAATAGCAAAATACCTTCAGGAAAATCATGTAATCATTGCTTTAGGATAAGTCTTTCCAGTATCTTATCTAACGCAAGTGCTTGTAAACTATCCATAAGAGCTTTAAATACATTCTCAGGTGATAATTCTTTTAATAATGTGTATTTAAGAAAATTTTTATTATAGCCTAAACTCTTGTTACACTCTTCCAGCTTCAAATAAAAATCCTTGACTGTATTTTTGCCTTGAACTAATGACATAGTACGAAAATTGAAAAGAGTCTTTCTTTTGAACCATTCAAGATCTACCTTTTTTGCCCATATATCATTTATACTGCGAAAATTTTTTAGATCTGGTTTAAAAAATCCTTTAGAATAAATGATATTAATTCTAGCAGAAGTTGTTCTAGCAAATTAATTATATGCATTTTTATATGGTTAGAAGATTTTTTCAATCGAAAAATAAGATTATTGTTGCACAATCTGTGGCTCAGCAAATTCTTCTGAGCTGATGATTACTGTTCTGGATCTTCTTTTCAGCTGTGCCCTTCTTTATTGCTTATGAGGAATAGCTTTTCGCTCTCTTACCATCTCAACTGAATCAGATTCTTCAGAAGACTCAGACGAATAGGAAAAATCCTTATCTTTTTTACCAATCAGCAAGAGAACTATTTCTTGTATTAAGTCGATCACAGTCTCCCTATCTACACATTTGTCCAGATCTTCTAATTTGATTTTTAAGGATTTTACATCTCTTTCCAATATTTTTACCCTCCTTTCTAAAGTATTATGTTGGAAATGATAATTTTCTAATTGTTTCTTTAGCATCTTATTTTCACTGGAAAGTGTAATATATACTTCTGCATTTTGCTCGTTTAGTTCAAATACCTAGGCTAATATCTTTATATATTTAATAACTTCTTGCTTACTAGCTATACTATCAAATGAATGCTTTTGATCAGTTATCATTTTGCAATATTTTATATATGCTATATCTTAAGCAAACGAAAAAATAAATTAAAAAATGATATCCCGATCCTCTAATCAATATATGTGATTAGTTTTCATCGAAGAGCTCAAATGCCGTTTCTTGATTATAAGGCTGTCCTCTTTTTCGAAAATTGACTATTGTATAGTTTTACGCTGAAAAGGAATGGTTGTCTGACGAATGTCAAAGGGCTTGACTGGCGATGGTCATAGCTTCTGATAAATTCTTTGCACTATTCAATATGATCGCAAATATTGCCTCTAATTTGCACAAATAACTAGGAAGGAGTGGTTTATCAATTTCAAGAAGGAATCTTTCTTTTTTCAGAAATGTATTAAATCATTTAACTTCTGGCACTTCTAGCTCCTTTAACTGTTCAGAAGAAATTGCATTTTGAATTCAAGTAAGAAGAAGTTTAGCCCACTCTTCATCTCTTTCTAACGATCTAAATACTCGAGGATTATCCTGCTGATCTTAGTTTTTTGCATATTTAGTTACACCTTCATTAAATATACGTAAGTTTTTAATTTTAGTAGAACGGATGTAAAGCATAATCATTATATCAGCTAGGGCTTGCACAGTAGGTGTTCTAGATGCGTCATACAAATTGAGTCTCTCCTTAACTGATTCTAATGAGAAGTGATCTAGAAAATCAATCCTTTTATTTTCATATTAATCCCTACGCTCCTTTTAAATATTATTAGATGTGCAGGTTGTTTCTTCATCTAATGTAACAGAGATTATTTTTTCTGAGACATTAAGTTTTTGCAACTCTCTTTGAAGCCTACTAAGATGGAATGTAGTAGCGATAGAGTTAGGAGACATTATAGTTAAGCCTTAGCTATCGTCTTTACTTCTTTTTTACCAAGATTATCTCGAATAATACGCTAGGCTATACTTTCGATAGTTTCTTCATCTGAAATGATGTCAAATACTTGGTATATATTAACTTTTTCTGCTTCATCCTCTCCTTCTTTAGGGATTACCCAACTTTTACTTCGGCAAATTTTCTAATCAAGAATTAGTACAAATGCCTGCTCTCTGCTAAAATTATACCCTTTTTGGAAGCATTGACGATCTTTGTCTCTTTTCAGTTTATCTATCAAAAGCTCAAGTAATTCTGAAACATGCTAACTAAGTTCTTCATCATTCATATCTTTATTGAGTTTGTATTCTACAACGTACTTTGTTACAATTACGGACATAGTTGTATAGATATAGCTTATGAAGTAATTACTAGATTATGTGCAACCTTTAGGTTATTCTATATCTAAAAAAATTCAATTCAAAAATTTATTCCACCATTTATCTACTCATAGTCAATGGGATAAAAACTATCAGAGGATTAGAGAAGGAAAAAAATATATAACTCTTGCTCTGATCAGGGGTTTTATATCGATTTGAAATTTGCAGGTTGATAGGATATGCAAAAAAATACATAATAATGATTTGGAATTTTATATCGCCTAGTTGTAAAGAACAAAAGTCACATCTTTACTAATATTAATTAACCCAATCTTATTCGTTCTTTACTAAAGCATACAATTCTTCTGAAGTATGCTTATATTTTTTTGCCATTCCTCATCATCATAATACATTCTCAGGGTTTTCCCACATCTTCAAACTCCCAGAGATATATTTTTTCGCTTATTAATCTTTCCCTTCTAGTCATGTAAGATAAATCATTCAGTTTCATATTATTTTCTCTAGCAAATTTGATGACTTCTGCGTCCGCCATCATCATGTCTCGATACTCCTGAGATAAGTTGATATTTTTTCTATAATTATCATACACTAGTCGAAATAGTCCAAATCAGCTAAAAATCAGATAGCCGATTTTAGGCTGATTTTGATACTATTTACGTCTGATTTGTCATATTTTTCAATTGATACAAACAAGTGCCAATAGATGCTAATCAATCCCAATCAGATATGGCTATTTAGAACTTAAATTTAACCATAAATCAGCCTAAAACTGGCCTCAATTCGGCAACAATCAGACGCTGATAGACGTTAATCGATCCCAATCAAACATGGCTATTTGGAACTTAAATAACCATAAATCAGCCTAAAATTGGCATCAATTCAGCAACAATTCAGACACTGATCGACTCTAATCAGACAAGCAATTCAACCATAAATCAGCCAAAATTAGCTTCAATTCAGAATCAATTCAATAATAATTCAGACATCAATCGATACCAATCGACTCCAATTAGACAAGCAATTCAGCATCAATAATTGATACATTTTATTTATTAAATTTATTAAATATTAAAATTTTATTAATAATAAAAACCTAATATAAATTTGCAAAAATATAACAAAATATCACTAAAATCTACTGATTAATTTCCTATTCAAAATAGAATAAAAAAATAATAAAATCTGATCCATTTTCTTCCAAAATTTCCTTAAATCATCCTAAATATAGATAAATAAATAATATATGATAAAAATATGATCCATTCCTTCCAAAATTGACTAAAAAATGTAAAAATAATAAATATAAAATGTAGAAATAGAAAAATCAACCTAAAATTACCTTCAAAATGTAGATAATTATTAAAATCGACCTGTTCTCACCTAAATCACCCGAAAAAAACATAAAGATAATTATTAAAATCGACCCGTTCCCTAAATTGCCTGAAAAAAAACATAAAGATAATAATAAAAAATCGACCCATTCCCCAAATCGTCTGAAAAAAAATGTAAAAAATAATTATTAAAATCAACCTGTTTCCACCCAAATTGCCTGAAAAAAACGTAAAAAATAATTATTAAAATTGACCTATTCCCACTAAAATTGCCTAAAAAAACGTAAAGATAATTATTAAAATTAATCCGTTCCCATCTAAATCGCCCAAAAATTCATCATTCATTATCATTTATTACGGGATCATTTTCATCTTCTTCAGTAGCGGATGAAATCCCTTCTGACTTCAGTATATTCCTCAGTTTTTGTTATATATTCTTCTGTAGTTGTAACTCCTGCTTTGACCTCAATATCATAGACCGCATCAGGTTATGCTTTATATGACCACTTTGAAGCATTATAGAGATATGGCTGGTCATAATGCTGCACATCATCATTGTATTTTCTCTTTCGTTAAATTTGAGATAATGATGTTGCAGTAGCATAAGGATCAAGTACCTTTCTCAGTAAATTTTTCAGCTAAAAGAAGAAAATAATTAGTGGAATATACTAAATAAATTCAAAATATGCTAAATTAGATAAAGAAAATAATAAACCTCAGCTGATTACTAAGAATAGTCATATACAGCAATAATAGATCTTTGACGATTTTCCTCATTTGTTTTACTGATTTCTGGTGAATGATATAGGCGATCGCTGAGAATTCAGAGTAAAGGTTGCCTTTCGTATTTTGCAATTCATTAGTTATTTTCTTTAAACAAATACTTTGCTGTCTTTACTCACTGAGCTGTTTTCTAATAATAATAAATGATATTAATTATTGATTTAAATAGACACAAATTTGAAATATATGCTATTTGCTTACTTCATATACTCAATTATTATTATGAATTCATCGCAGCTCTAAAAGGCTCTTTCTGCTTTTCTTAATTCTTCAAGCTGTTTGACGTAACTTATAGAGAGTTTTTAGTCAGTTTGTAAGTTGATCAACAAAAGGCCAAAAATTTAGAGCTAAGAACTTTTGTAATTTAGAAATCAGACTATAACGTAATGCAGCATTTTTCTTGCTATTAAAAGGTTCGTCATAGTCCAAATCATCCTTTAAGCTAACAGTTTTCAAAACTGCCTTTATTTCGGCCTAAATACAAAAAGTAGAAAAAAAATCAGCTAAAAATTTAAATTATTTAGACATAAATTCAAATATATCCCGGCTCCTTTTACATTAGCCTCTTCTGTTATTGAATTATCATTATCCTCAAAATTGTTTTGTGTTAATTCTTCCAATTCATTATCGGTACAATACACTGGTTTTTTTCTTTTAATTTTGATTACAATTTTCTGATTTTTCTTCATTTTGCAGGAGGACTAACATCAGACTGCTTCAATGATCTTGGTAATCATAATCTCTTAAATCGGTCAAGTTTTAAATATTAAAAAAGAAAAATTAGTTATTGTAAATATAGGATATTAATATACAAATTTTTACCTCTCCTGTAAATCTTCATTTTCCTTGCCGAATTCATAATTTATTTCAGCAAAAAATCAGTTTTTCTCAAGAGATCAGAATTTTGTTGCTCCAATTTCTCGATTCTCTTAGTAAATTCAGCAAGTTTTTCTTTTAACATTTGATTCTCTATGTAGGAATAAAGAAAATATATTGTTAATTATAAAATAATGAATGGAAATAAATCAAAAATAATATACCTGATTTTAAATCATTTGAATCATTGAGAATCTCAAATTTAGCTGCAGCTGAAGTACTGCCATTAGTTGTTATCAAAATTTTGATGAGAGCTGAATTTCCTCATATTGTCTTTCTATTTCTTCTAAATCTACATCTATAATTTGAAAAGTTATTTAATATTAATATAAAATAATATTATATTATGACTAACTTACAATCTAAAACAACTAGTTCATCTTTAAACGATATTGTATAGACTCGTTTTTGTCTTTTTTCTATTGTAGAAAAGCAAAAAAATCAGTTATCGTTTGAAAAAATTGGCTGGTTAATTGATAAAATTCAACTTACATTCTGGCTCTTCATCAGTCGATTTTTTCGTTAGAGGCGTTTTATTGGTGTTGTTTGCAACTGAGATTCTATTGTAAAAAAGCAAAAAAATCAGTTATAATTTGAAAAAATTGGCTAGTTGATTGATAAAATTCAACTTACATTCTGGCTCTTTATTGGTCGATTTTTTTCATTAGAAGCATTTTGTTAGTATTATTTGCGACTGAGATTCTATTGTAGAAAAGCAAAAAAATTGATTATCATTTGAAAAAATTAGCTGGTTGATTGATAAAATTCAATTTACGTTCTGGCTCTTCATCAGTCGATTTTTTTTGTTGGAAGTGTTTTGGTGGTATTGCTAACGACTGAGATTCTATTGTAAAAAAGCAAAATAATTAGTTATCATTTGAAAAAATTGGCTGGTTGATTGATAAAATTCAACTTACGTTCTGGCTCTTCATTGGTCAATTTTTTTTGTTAGAAGCATTTTGTTGGTGTTGTTTGCAACTAAGATTCTATTGTAAAAAAGCAAAAAAATCAGTTATCATTTGAAAAAATTGGCAGGTTGGTTAATAAAATTCAATTTACGTTCTTTTTGTTCTTGTGATGATTTTTTTATTTAGCGTTTTAGTAGAATTTTGTGAAAAGAGAAATTATAAAAAGAAGAAATTAAAGAAGGAATTTGATTGTAAAGATAAAATTTGATTTAAAATGATAAAGTTTGAGTTGAAATTATTTTTTTAAGAAGTGGAAAAATCAAGCTTATTTA
>CAJVPP010002299.1:0-15401 GCA_910592005.1 Funneliformis mosseae
TTTTCAGGTAAAGTGACTATTTAATTATTAGCTGAAATGGTTTATATTATGGTTTTTCATTTGAACTTTTATTTATTATTTTAGAATCATTTTTAAAGATTTACGATTCCTCAGGAATTATTCCATATAGGTTTGAGAGATCTAAACGAGCAGGTAGCACTAAGTGTTGAATTAAAACATTTCGAATGAATAATTCATGTTTTGTATCTCGTGCCTAAGCAATAAAAAATTTAAAAACAACAAATACGAAATTTTCTTCGCTTCGTTAATTTTAATATTGATAACATATGATGCACCGCAAATTTTCTTTATGACATTATTCCCGTTAAAAATCAACCGATAAATTTATTAAATTAGCGCAATTTATAAAATTTAAGCGGCGATATATATAAATTATTTTTATCAAATACAGGTTACTGCTTTTTTATTCCTTTTATGGTCTTTAACTATATAAGACACAACTATTTTGAGCTACGTTATTATATCATGTGTTATAGAAAAAAGGTTTTGAGCCTATATAACGATTCTTCGTCTTGCATATTTTATTAAGCTTGAAATTTTTAATAAAGTTCGTTTTAAAAAGTCCTAACTGTTAAACTTTATTTATTTTTTTTTTTTTTAGATGAACCCATCAAACATTCAAGTACAATTTCAAATAATTCATTAGTCCGGAGCGAATCGAAGGACTATATATGTCTATTCAAGGTGATATAGATGTCGCGCTGTCCGCCCGTTCAAAATTTGAGTCAATACGTGGTTGTTACCGGACTTAACAATGGTTTCCGAAACCATTCCATAGTAAATGGGAGATTTTCTATTAAAATCACGTTACGGATCATATGATTTACTATGTTCGTAATTCTATTTTAATAGCAAACCTCCCATATATTTATCCTCGATGCATACTTTTGAAGTACTCGCTATTTCCAAGAAGATTTATTTGGATCTTACTTGATATGTATAGAGTTATTTGTTAAGCTTCCATATTATTTTGAATATTTGAAAAATCATTATTTCTTCGAGCATTAATAATAGACTATAGTAGTCAAAAAAAATCTTTAGTAATATCTTTATTTAATGTTACATGAATTTCTGAATTTATAATTCTAGAAAACCTATTATAGTTAGGATTAACTGCATGCACTGCTCAACTGTTACATCAGTTTATACCTTTACAATTAGAGTTTCTTCCAAAGTAATTTAGTTTAGATGTAATACACATTTATTTGTTCAACATCTTCTACTAGACAAAAAAAATAAATACGAAGAGAAAATTTCCCGAGAATCTTTATTTGCAATAAATTTAATTAATAACAAAGAAAATGTGTATAGAAACCGCTTTGATTGACAGAGGGATCACTAAAAGAATATACATTAGTTTCGGATAAGTATAATTTAAATTTTCCTTATTTAAAAATATGTATTTATATTGTTCCCAGCGAAAAAAAAAAATTTTAATATATTTTATGGCCTCTTTCAAAACATGTTAGTAGTAAGTAAAAGATTATCGGTACCATTCCCTTTCGCTTTGACTAATAATCACTTGAGAATTCATGAAACTATTGGTTATTTCTTGAAATATCAACGTATAAAGGAATGTGTTATCTCAATTATGGTAGTAGTGATAGGGTAATCATTTTAAATAACGATACCCACGCGTTTTAAAATTTGCGAGTTACATAAATATAGTCTAAAAGAGGTGACAAATCTGTAATGATTCCGATTATCATTAAAAAAAAAAAAAAACCTTAATATTATTTTTTATCACAATTTTTGAGTGTACCTTTTTTCGGACAAAACTCGAGTTTCTTGAATGAACCAAAAATATTCGCGACTTTATTACTTAACAGATATTGCATTTCATTATTAAACTAAAATAAAACATTTTTATCGCGCTTTGTGGCGCAGCATAAAATTTTCAAAAAATAATGAATGGATTAATTTCAGTCAAATCAATTATTCAAATTGAGGTAGATTGAAAAGTAAGAGCCTTACCATCGGGAACTTTCCTATTCTTCCGAAGTGGTCATATCTTTTTGAAGTGAAAGATTGAAGTTAGAATTCCAAAATTCAGAATACTGAAAAATATCTATCTTTTTTCAGAAAAAGGCTAACTATGTTCAGGTAAAATATGAATTCTAGAAACAAGTTCGTTTAGAATTATTTAATAAAATGTTTCTAAGTTTTTAAAAAAAAAATGTTTATTTTAAATAGTATATTAGCTAAATCTTTAAAAAGGCATCTTTAACTAGCATTGTAATGTCCAAAAATATAAAACAGAAGAGTCCAAATATTAAGAAATGATATAGCTCAATCTACGAATAATAACCTTTATTTTAGTTTTAATATGTGGTTAGTTTATCATCGTCTAGTTTGGAGAGAATAGTGACTAAAAAGCAATAGTTTTCAATTTGGTAAAATGTTTGGATCGAATCGCAAACTATAGTATTTTTTAATTCTTGGAGTTGCAAGCTACTGGTAATTAGTAAAACAGGATATCAAATAAAATGTAGAAGTTACGCCAAATTCCAAGCATTCTAAATCATAAATACCGGCATATCCTTTTTGTCAATTTTTCAAACATAAGTTCGTTAAAGATATAATTAATTCCTACAATAAAAAAAATGCCTTTTAAATGGTTCATATATTAGCTGCGTCTCACATTTTGATTGCCATTTAAGCAGTAAGCAATGACCTTAAAAAGGAACCATTAAATAAATAAATTTTTAAACTAATAATATTTAAAGCATTAATCTGCTACCATTGTTGATTTGAAGATATATTATTTGCTGGATAAGTTAAATTAAATTATCAAGAAAATATTTAATTCTTCTTTCTTTGTTGAGAGAATACAAAATTAACTTAGTTTTTATTGCGGCAACGATTGGGGATATTTTTTTTTTATTTTGATTTTTTCGGTCCCAATTTAATTAGTTATTATTTCTTTAATTTATTTGCTATGATATAATAATAAAAAATACTTTTTTTTTTGGTAAATTTATAAACACTTCTTTCTAACTTATATTTGAATACGAATAGCAAATATTATACTAATGAATTATTTGAATGAAAAAAGTGAAATAAGATGATGATACAAATATATCTTGACTAGCAGTTTAGCTTATTGGATTAAATTCAGATCTGATTTTTGTAATAAAATAAATCCAGTTCTAACATCTGGTTTGACGCTGTACCTCTTGTAAAGTTTCTGTCCTTTCCTTCTTCAGAAAATATATTTTCTTTTAATTATTTAATGTAAAATTTGATTTATCCTATTGATCATTATCTTCACCTACTAAAAGTTTCCTTTATCTTTAATTCTCAGACGTTGAACTTTATTGTTTGTTGCTCAGATTTTAGTTTTTACATTTACAATAAAAATCTAAATGAATGTAAACATTTTGACATGTATAACAAACGTCTGAAAGGAAATTACAGGTAGCTATTAGGTTTTCTGCCATCCAAAAATCGTAAGCGGAGACCTTATTAAATTATATGCATTTGGATGATCAAATTACAAATAGAAAATGTTTTGTTTTCGGTAATGTTGGTAACAAATAAAATCTCTTGATCACACAAATTCGAAAATGAAAATATAAAAAAATTCTATCTTTCGATTAAATAATTCTTTTGCAAATCTCATTTAAAATTATTTAATTAAATTTCGAAAGGACTCTAAATAAGGACGAATTGATTTTTTGATTAATAAATTGAATCTCTGTCTTTCATATTAATTTACATTGACCAATCTTTGATCGCAAATTTGATAGATTATGAATTTTTTGTGATCAAAAACCATGAATCGTGAATGATCACAGGTTAGGCAAATGACGACGGCTGTTGAGAAAATTAATTACTAACTAAATTTTAAACTACATAAATAAATTTTCTCACAAATAAAAATAACTTATTTACTAAATTGAACATATTCCTGATCACACTCATTTTCATAGGTGTAAAAATTAATTAATAAATTCGTTTAATATATATCTCTTAAAAATAGAATACTTTTACTCTTTATCATTTATGATGTAAAAAAAAGTATTTTTATGTCAAACAATAACATGTGACACATAATTCATGTGATCACGGGCGTTAGTAATCGGGAAATGACGGGTAGATAGAAAACCGGTACGGTACGATTCGCCAGACCAGTATGGTACGATTATGCAGATCAGTATTTTTTCGCGAAATTTGGATCGAACCGTACTGGTCCTATAATAACTAAGACCTATTATAGGACCGTACCGGTTTTCCACCTACCCCCAAAATTTTGTCGATCAGGTGCAATTTTAAATAAAAGTCCGAGTAAACTCCGTTTCTCCAAAAAGAGGTTTTGACGATCTGTGGCAAATATGGGAACGTTGTTGCCTATATCTCATGACAATTTTATTCCAACTTTTTTTTTTTAAAAAAAAATCATGTCAGATATTGAAGAATCGATTGTGTGGTTAGAAAATTCAAAAAACTATTTGAATCATTACGAATATTCGGACTTCAGAGTTTTAAAATTGATAGGAGATGGAGCATCTGGAAGTGTCAATCTTGCAAATTGGAAAGATTCCGATAGTTTGTTCGCTTTGAAATCCTTTAAAGAAGATAATATATCTATAAAAAAAGTTATAAATGAGGTAAAATTATTGTAATTGTTGAAAATATTTATCAATAAAATCTAACATTCAATTATGTTTGATTTTTGCAGATAAAATTACAAATTAAGGTTAACGCGAATAAAAATGTTATACGATTTTATGGCATAGCAAAGGAAAAAACTGGTAATTATTTGAAAATTTTAATGAAAATCTTCAATAATTCATTAATTTTTTTTTTTTTATACAACAGGTGCAAATAAATATCATTTAGTTTTGGAATATGCTGACAGTGGCACGCTAAATGAATATTTAAACAAGAATTTTTCTAATCTTGGTTGGGATGAAAAATATCAGCTAGCTTACCAACTGGCTAGTGCTGTAGAATATATGCATGATCTTAACATTGTTCATCGTGATTTGGTAATAATTGATTTAGTTTTTTATTTTATTTATTATATTTTCTTAATAATTGAAATTTTTTTTACAGCATGCAAAAAATATACTTGTAAATCAAAAAACTATTAAATTAGCAGATTTTGGCTTATCAAAAAAGATTTCCGAATATTCAAGCAATACATCAAAACTATATGGTGTAATACCTTATATAGATCCTAAAGGTTTAAAAAATCGAAAATACAAATTAAATAAAATGTCTGATGTTTATAGTGTTGGAGTATTGATGTGGCAAATTTCAAGTGGACGTCGGCCATTTCATGACGTTGATTATGATCTACATTTAGTCTTAGATATAGTAAGAGGAAAAAGAGAAGAAATTATCGTCGGAACTCCTATTGAATATATCAATATATATCAAGGTAAATTAGATTAACATATTTGTTTATTATAAAATTAATCCTAACTTTTATTTAACAAACCAGAATGTTGGAAATATGAACCAGATATGCGTCTAAACATGCATGAAGTCGTATCGAAAATTAAAGCAATCATGCTTCTTGAACAATCTGTTGCCGATAAAGAAGAAAATATTTTATTAATTGAAGAGGAATCCAGTGTTAAGTCAAGCGAAGATACTTTTGGGGATTTATTGATCGATCCAAATATTGTCATTGAATCTGAAAGCCATGGAGTCGTTTCGAACATAAAAACAATCATTCCTCTTGAACAATTAGTTGCCGATAAAGAAGAAATTAATTTATTAATACGAGAGGAATCCAGTGTTAAGTCAAGCGAAGATACTTTTGGTACAAATAAGGATTTAGTGATCAATTCAAAAATTAATTCAATGAACATCATTAAATCTGAAAGCATTTTAGGTTTACGTCGTCGTCAAAAATCTTTTCAATCAAATGCGCTAGATTCTGAACATACCTCTTCAAATGTAAATTTCCGAGCTAATAATTTATCAAAAGATTCTTTCGAGGCGATATTTATAAATGATGAATCTATTAATAAGTTAATTAAATATGTAATAAATAAACACGATAAAGGTATTACTTTCGAGCAAATTAAAAATCTTGTTGAACAAAAAATATTAGAGTTCAACCAAACTATGAACAAACTTGTAATTTGGCTTAAAAGAAATCAAAATTCACAACAATTTATATGGTTACTTGGATTATTATATTATCATAATATTGGTATAGAGGAAAATAGTGCTAAAGCATTTGAATTATTTTTAAATGCAGCAAAGAATAATTACTCAATCTCACAAGTTTATCTCGCTAAATGTTTTTATCATGGATATGGAATTGAATGTAATAAACTGTCATCATTTAATTGGTATCAGAAATCTGTGGAAAATGGAAGCATTATTGGACAATTTTATTTTGGACATTGCCATGAATTTGGTATAGGAACTCAACCAAATAAAATGGAGTCCGTATATTGGTATCGCAAAGCATCTAATAATGGAAATCTTATTGCAAAACTTCATCTTGCAAATTGTTATAGATTAGGAAAAGGAATTAAAAAAGATGAATTTAAAGCTTTTGAATATTATGAAATCCTGGCCAAAAAAGAAATCTCTGATGCTCAATATCAACTTGGAAATTGCTTTTATAATGGTATTGGAACAAAATTAGATAAAATACAAGCTTCTTGTTGGTATGAAAAAGCAGCAGGTAATGGACATATTATAGCAAAGCATACTCTTAAAAATTATTTCAACAGAAAATCAATACTTAAAAAAAGTAAGGATAAAGCTGCTAATCTTTATAAAAATGTATACTATAAAGCATTAAGGGAAATTGAAATAAATAATTATCATGGAAAAATACAAAATTATGTAAAAGCATTAAACAATTTACAAAAAGCTGCAAAAGGTGGAAATAAAATTGCGCAATATAAGTTAGGTTATTATTACCAATATAGCGAACATAAAAATGAAATTAAAGCTTTTGAATTTTACAAAAAGTCAGCTGAACAAGGATATTATTATGCGCAATTTCAGCTTGGATATTGTTATGATAAAGGATTTGGAATTGAATTTAATAAGGAAAACGCCTTTGATTGGTATCTAAAAGTGGCCGAAGAAGAACTCAAAACAATCTTGGAAATTTATATGAAAATGGCGAAGGTACAGAAAAAGATTTAGAAAAGGCCATTTACTGGTACACAAAAGCTGCAAGAAGTGGGTATGACGGCGCACAACATAATCTTGCGATTTTATATAAAGAAGAAAAGTAAATCTATACAAATCGATTTATTGGTATAATAAAGCAGCAGATTATGGATGTGTTTCGGTTCAATGTAGCCTTGGCTGTTTATATGAAAGAGGAGAGGGTGTGGAGAAGGATTTAGTAAAAGCTTTTTATTGGTATCGACAAGCAGCAGTAAATGGATCTGTTGAAGCGCAATATAATCTAGCATCATTGTATGAAAGAATGGAAAGAATGGAAACGAATTTATTATTAACCTATTATTTCTTTCAAGTTATAGCAGAATTTAGAAATACTATACCAAATTTATTTAATAGTGAATTTTTATATAATAAAGCCATAAAAACAGGAAATAATACTTTAAAAGATGCCATTTATTGGTGTCAAAGGGCGGCAGGAAATAGAGATATGGCTACACAGGTTAAACTTGCATTAGTATATAAATATGAAGAAAATACGAAAATTATAAAAGCCTTTTATTGTCTTAAATTATTATCCAAATTAGGTCATTTATTTACACCATTTTTGCTAGATAATTTTCAGATATTATTATATAACCTTGCATTATTATATGAAATAACAACAGGTAATTTAGAAAAAGCCTTTTTTTGGTACCAAAAAGCAGCAGAAAACGGATATGCAGCTGCACAATGCAATCTTGGTCGATTATACGAAAATGGCGATGGTATAGAAAAGGATATAAACAAGGCCATTTACTGGTATCAAAGTGCAGCCGAAAAAGGATATGTGGTTGGACAGTACAAATTGGGTGAATGTTATGAATTAGGAAATGGTGTTGAAAAAGATGAATTTAAGGCATTCGAATATTATCAAAAGGCCGCTAAACAAGGGTATTTAAGTGCAATATTTCAACTCGGGTATTGTTATATTAATGGAATTGGAACAATTATTAGTAGAGTAAAATGATTTAAATTATATAATGAAGCAGCTGGAAGAAATGATGATGATGTAATGTATGAAGATGATGATGAATTAATGAATAATATTGACAAAGTCAATTATTGGTATCATAAAGCAGCAGAGAATGACAATAAAGTTGCATTGTATAAATTAGGGGAGTTATATGAATTAGGACAGGGAGTTGATCGAAACGAAATCAGAGCATTTGAATTTTACAAAAATTCAGCTAATAAAGGATATTTAGAGGCTCAATACAAAGTTGGATATTATTATGAGAATGGAATAGTAGTTGATATTGATAAAAAAAAGGCATTAGATTTATTTAAAGTAGCCGCCGAAGAAGGAAATATCAATGCACAAAAAAGTCTTACAAATTTATATGAAAATGAAGTAAAGAAAAGAAATTTTTTTTTTAAAAAACAAAACAAAAAAGTAAATAGAGTTCAAATCAAAGAACTTTAAAAATGAAAATAATATATATACTAACGTTAAAAGAATTTTTAACAATCGCATAGTTTTTTCCCCGAATGTTCAAAATTTTTCGTATATGCATTATTTTTAGTCTTTTGATTTTTAATCATTTAATTCTAATTCATTTTTCTCTTTTGGCTTACTGCGATAAGTTTTTTAATTTAGCTATTCAATCAACGTTACACTAAATAAAATTTATTTTTTGATTCTAAATATTCTGCCGAGATACTTCTAAAATTTTTTGTTCGCATTTCTCGCGTCAAACTAATTTCTCCGCAAAATCTCATCATCCCAGCAAATATATCATACAGAACACCATTTTTAACGGCTACAACGACGAAAGTAATCGGTTGCATTGGGACAGATAGCAAAATACTTTGTCAAGTTAAATTAAAATTAACTGCTCTTTGTACTATTATTTTCCGATATAATTATATTCGTCGGAAGTTGAATGTTTACAAAACTTTTCAAATCCTACAGCAAGAAGTTAGGCAACGCCGTAGAAATTATAAGGTTCTTATGGAACAACTACGACCGAGAAGTTGAGAATTTGATTTTTCATGTCATTTTTTCTTCACATAAAATTTGCCGATCATCTTTCGATTTTATCACATAATAAATATTGCCGTTGTGAGATATTATAAAACATTCTACATATTAATACATTCCCAAATTTGTCAACATATTTATTTTACTTTGAAATCTATCAAATTTATTTTTATTCAAATTGAACTACAATTAGCAAACTTTTAAATGTAGTAACTTTTATTTTATCGCGATTTTATTATTTTTTTTAATCTAAATGACTGGCGGATTTAAAAACTTACATAATAATTATAATACAAACTTTGCAAGCTAATAAATATCATTCAAATATATCTATGATTAAATTTATTGAAACCAGAGATAAATTAATGAACATTAATTTGTACTTTATAAAATAAAAATCAAATATATTTCATGTTGCAAGATCATAAATAACACGACTTGTATGTGAACTAGAAACATGAATTTATATTCATTTGAAAAGGGAGAAAAATATCTATCTATTTAAATAAACATCATATTTTTGATCATTAGATCCTTAATAAATAAGTCCAAACCATTTTAGAATAAATTCTTGGATATGATTGTTAATAACTCCAGATGTAGTTATTCAATTCGAATGATCTTTGGTTTCAATATTAGGGCTTGTTTTCATCTTTAAAATGAATACAAAATCGTTCGTTTAGCATATATATATATTGAGAAATTAATATTTTATTATTACAATTAAAATCCGCCACAAAATTTAATTTACATTTCTTATCAATAAATGCTTTTACAAAAAATTCAAAACTCTTTCTATCCCATTTTAAAGAATTATAAAATAACGTTGTATTTTAGTAAGCATAATTATTTTTAAAAAAAATATATATATATATATAGACTATAGTAATACTATTTGTTTATTTGCATTTTATAAGAAACTTCAACATACTTGTAACATCTGAATTACCTGCCTAATAACCAAATTATTTTTCAAAAGTTCAAAGGGTCGTAAAGAATCAGAATATCTGTCTGGTATTTGTCTAAATTTTTTGTGACGCAGCTAAATTAAAATAGTAACAGCTATTATATAAAAATTTAATTGCAAATTTTCTAATTTTAGTGATAAAATCACGTTTACTATATCTCAATAGTACACAAGATCGTCCCATTTATTTTAAAAATTGAGTTTTCATAAAAAATCACACGTGATTGGAAATGATCAACATTGTTTGTCAAATTTTTTTTAAAGGCAAAACCGTGAGGTTGGTAAACATTTTCGATGGGTAAATCAGTATAATCAAATCTTTGATATTATAATGAGGATTAAATTTCCTTCGGGTACATTTTAATACATCTTTGGAAATCCTCCAACCCGTTAAATTTCGTTAAATATTGATAATTAAATTGTGAATCACACAAAATCGTTGAAATTGGCAAAAAACCGTCGAACCCTGAAAATATTTTAAAAATAAAAAATTTCAACTAAAATTTTAATCACAATAAGTTTTCAAGAACAACAGTATACATAAAATGTCTGCAGTTATCGTTTTTGGAACACCTATCTCACTTTATTATTTGTTCGAGATAGAGAAAGATCTTTCTAAGTTACTATTTAAAGGAATAATAATATTCCTAATTCTTTGCAACAATCGATATTATTGAAATTAACTTAATAATCCTGTTTCTGCTTAGAGATAACGAAAATATAACTTTAATGGTTGAAATAAAAAAGAATGCATACTACTGGGTTGAAAAAATTCATACTTTTAGCACCGGTGAGAGATTTTACTTTTTTTCTGATTCCTGCTTCTTCTTATTGTCGCTTTTCAGTTCCCGTTGATTTAGATCGAGTCGTTTAGAGATAAAAATTAGGAAGTAAGTTTTGATTACTACAAGCTAACGATTTTTTCATATTTAGATATACAGGCCCCGCCAAAAGTCTCCGACGCTTTTTGGCTCAATATAAAAAACTTGAAATTTTATCTAACCACAAGTTAATATTTTTTCGGATGGGTCCCGTAAGGTGATTTTAATAGCTTAGCCCCCATATTCTAATGATAGACTCTATATACTGAACAGTTCAGTATATAGAGTGAGTATTATATAACGAACTCATCCTATATCGAATCAAATCCTATGAAACGGAGGATTCATTAATTATATCCAATGGCGACTGTACTGTATATCTTTAATAAAATTTATGATGAACATTATATACTTTGTTCTGAAGTTATCCCACAAAAGCGAATAATTTTATCATGAAAATCGACTTCACTTTGAAGTTTGAGCTAATAATAAATTTTATTTTGATATATAAAAGACTGAAAAAGACCGAAATACATTTTATAATTTGTAATTACCTCACAAACTATTTCTTTAACAGTGACGTTGTTAAGATTATGAAAGGATTTTAACGCGAGAGGTTGTTTTGAACTTTCCAATTTGCACGATAGACTTTTCAAAAGCTGCCACTACCGAGCTCTTTAACATTGTTGAAATGATCGAATTCGTAGCTTTTGATATTTTTACTTAAAATAATATTTCTCCATCCAATTAATCCACTCATTTGAATTATTGTCATCTTACATTATGATCTTTTTTAATTTTTGTAAAATAATAAAATTTTTGGTAAAAAGAAAAAAAAAAGAACTTTGTAAATCATGTAACATTAAAAATTTTTTTAATAATTTGATGATGTTAATTTTACATTTTAAAATTAATAAAGGAGTATGAAAAAGTGAAGATTTGTCTGTATTTTATGAAATTATGATAGGGCCGAGCTTCAAAATTTGGACTTATGCAGGCCTCGTGTATAACTGTCTCTTTGATTTGAGGTATTTGAGATTTAAGCGAAAAACTATATAATCGAAAAAAACTCGACCATACCATTCAACCTATATTTAAAAAAATAATACGATAAGAAAATTATTAGAATGAAGCTATTACAAAAATTGTTAAAGTTTATCGAGTGGTAATTTTTTTATTTTTGTCCGAATTGATATCAATTAAATGATAAATCATTTTTTATGTCACTATTTGGCCAAAAAAAAGCTTTTAACAAAAATATTATTTATTTTTAATTTATGGATGTTCTATGTAAAAAATGAATTCCAATATTGCGACTTTCTTATCAAAAATGTATTTACTTTTATAGTATTTTTATCATATTTCAAAATGACTAAAAAAAATAAAGAAGCGCTGAATAGTCAATTAAATAACCACATTTTTTTAAAAAAAAAAATTTAGTCTACCTAAAGTTTCTTATGCATGAAGACATAATTTTGGAAGAATAACGATATGTAGCAGTCAATAATAAACTATGTTCAGATCCAAGTCATTATTTTTTTATCATTTGCTCTCTATAAATAATGATGTAAAAGTTTTTTTATAATTCGGCTAATTATTTAATGTTGTTATTCATATATAATTAATCTCCGAAAACTAATATTGTGGTATTCAACTAATGCCTTCTTATGCTAGTGAATTGCATTGTTTATCTATATAAATAGAATTAATTGGGTGAAGCTCTGAATTAACACGAATATTTGTATTGTCTGTTTGATGGTTAATTACGAGAGCAATCATTTTTTGTGTTTTCCTGATTTCTAAACAATTGGATTAGATTGATATAAAAGATTTAACTTGCATTTATTATATGATCCTGTATAATGCAAAACGTCAACTTTTTTAAAAATAGAAATATTCTTTAAAAAGAATTTTTATTAAAAGTTATTCGATTAGCTGAATTGCATATTTCTCATAATTTTGAAAACCTTATTATAAATTGTCGGTTACATAATCATCAAATTAATTTGTGATATATTAGCAAAATGTAGTAAAGCTCAAATTAACATTGCCGGTGATCTAGCTATATGAAGATTTTTTGCAATCCTTTCCTCAAATGATGTCATCCTCGAACCTTATTTGCGTAAATTTGCAAATTAATAAAGTTGGGTCTTTTTGTTCTTCAAGTGTGTTAGAAAAAACTTTTCCAAAATTTACACGAAGCTCATCCATTTCTTCATGTAATTTTGCTACCATTCCAGTAACAGCCATGAAACATTGATGTTGCCAATTCAAGGTTTCATTAAGTGCAAAAAGACCTTTATATGCATCAGACATTTAAAAAAATATAATATATTAATATTCGAAGCCTATTTTTACAATGGTATTGGGATAAAACTCTCTGAAAAGTTCCCATGCTAATACTTACTTCCGATTTCACTGCCTTGACACAATGAAGAAAAGTGCCGATCTATTTCCTATATTATGAAATAATGTTTGATAAAATAAGTTAAAAATTTTACATCATAAGGATTTTAAAAGGAAAGAAAGTTAACCTCAATAGATATAGAATATTGCCTCAATCGTTCATCGAAAGAATTTAAAAGGTCATGATAATATCTAAAAATTAACATTAAATCAAACACCTTTAATTTATTTAACAACACAACCTTAAGTCATAACGCTGAACTTATCATACTTTAAAATTTCTTTATCTCCGAGTTGCAAAATATTATCGTTTAGTCCTTGGGAGGCAGCCTTATAAAATCGTTTACCAATATCTACAATTGTGATTTGACCTTCTAGATCCTTCAATCTCTCGTATATTAAATAATGAGAAATTTGTAGTTCATTCTCGAAGGCGTTCATCTTCTACACGGTTTATTTATGTTCACGGATAATCGATTATTGTCACATATTGAATTATGTAATGAATACTAATACAAACCTGAAATAATGCCCGTGATTCATCAATAACTTCTTTCACATAATAATACAAATTCGATAAGTGGGTAGACTCAAGACTTGACATAATTAGTTTCTGATTTTGTATGTATTGACTGAAATATATTAAGGAATAAAATTATAAAATAAATCTTATTTTCCGATCTAATAGAATGCTTAATCATAAAGGATACTCTATTTCAGTAATTAGATTTTGATCTTGCTCAGTAAGTTCTGAAAATTTTGTTTCCATTGTGATATTAGCTGTCAGTAGTCCCCTTCCCCTAAATTATTTTAAATGAATAAAGTGTTTAAAATATTATGAATTCTGAAAATTCTAGTTCACGTTAACGTGAATCCTGAGTTAGTTTTACAAGCGTGCTACTATTACATTTGAGAACCAATCGATCCAATATTAGTTTGTATTTATCTTTCTGAAATAAAAAACACAAAATTTTTTTATTTCTGACGAAGACCCTAAATACAAAAAAGAATTTGGCACTCTAAATAATTAATAAAGATTTTTTAAAACGTACCCTTGTGTTGTTTCTAAAAGTGAAGGATAAAAATCCGTAAGTCCGGTCTCTAATCCAGAAGACGCAGATGTGAAACCAAAACCAAATTGCGGAATTAAAGGAGCAGGCGTAAAGTTTGATGATATATCAACTCTAATATTTGGTTGTTCGAAAGGACCTACTGTTTCAAAAGTTGAAAATGACGAAGCAGTCGTTTTCGTGTAGTTAAAAGTTCCTCTAAAAGCGCTTTCTAAACGGATCACAGAATAAATATTAAATATTAAACCATCAGTAGTTAAAGAAGTTCTTTTAATTTTCGCTACCTGATTGTTGTGTGTTCCATGCGGGTGTTCTTTGCGTATTGGATAAAAAATCATTAGATGATATTCAATAGTTCAATTACATTAAAAGCATCTTTTGATAAAATTTATACACACTTTTCCATATTCAAAGTTTTTGAGCTCGAAAGATGAGAGATGATGAATAAGGAGGGAATCGTGGATTCTTTTAATTTAAACAAAAATCTTGTTGTACAATCAATTTAAACACACGTGAAATTATGGAATGGAAAACCTAATAAATACAGTCTCCAGTGAATAAACTTAAACTTTCGGATCAATAATGCAATGACTGGTTGTAATGAATAATATTTCAAAGTCTAAGGATATGAAAGTTTTGATCACTTGTTGATGTTAAAATTTCAATTTCAGCAAGCTTATATTACTGTTATAATTACCAGATACAGTATTTGCATTCGCGACAACGCACTACATTTATTAGAGTCGCGTATTTCACAAAGACAATTTAGCAAAAAGCAGAAAAGAAGTTAAGTGGTTTACTATCAAACGTGAAGAGTGTATTAAATGTTAATGAAGAAACACATAAACCTAAAGCGGAACAGGAAGTTGTCTTTGTTCTTTTCATAAATTAGCCATCCTATGAAGAAATAATTGATTATCAAAAATTCTTGAATAGGATTTTCAAATGACGAGAACTTATCGTTATACAGCAAATGTTAACATTAT
>CAJVPP010002300.1:0-15399 GCA_910592005.1 Funneliformis mosseae
AATAAATTTTTTGTATAAAAATCAAAATTTAAAAAATTCGCAGGCAAATTTGCCTGCTCTACAGTTTAAGGGATAATTTAAATTGACTAGATATTTTAGCTAAAAATTTATATAGAATCATTTATCAATTTTTAACTTTTTTTTATTTAATTGTTAATTTTAGTACAAAAGAATTAATTATTTAATTTTTAAAAAGATAAATAAAATAAAATAAAATTTTAGCAATAATTATATTTCATTTATTTTAGTTAAGAGAATTAATAAATATTAGGAGAAAAGTAAAGAAATGTTGATATTTTTATTTATTTTCAATTAAAAAAATAATCATTAAAATAGTTTTTTTTTTTATTTTTTTAAAGAAAATACTAATGAATAGTTAATTTAAATGATATTTTAATAATGATATTATTTCTGATATTAAATTAGAATAATAAAATTTAGATAGTTTTTGTGAAATTTTAGTTAAAAATCACATAAATTTAAAAAAAATTATTAATTATTCAGAAAATTTTTATATAGAATAACTAGTGGTAAAACTAAGAATAAATCAAAGGTAAATCAAAGGTGATTATCTAAATATTATTATTGAAATTGTATTTTCTTCTGAAATAAAAAATTTGAAATTACATAAATTTAGTAATATTATCAAAATTGAAATTATTAGATAATTTTGTAAATTGATTATATGTAATACATAAATTAGAATTACGATTACAATTTGTAATTTGCAATTATTAAATAATTTTAATTAAATAAAATTACTTATTATATATAAAATGTTTCAAATCTCTGACATATGTCGATATAATTTTATATATATTTATAAGTATCTTTTTTCTTTTTCTTTAATTATTAAAAAATTAAATTTAATAATTTTAAATTTTCAATTTATCAAAAATACTAAACACAATCAATTGGAATAATAATAAAGTTAAATTATTGATTAATGAAAGGAAAAACAGAAATGAAGAATATTGATTTAATCTTAGAAGATCAAAGTTATCTTTTGGAAAGATGTTATGAAGAAGATTAAGAAAGAATTTAATATAGATATTATATTAGTATAATATTAAGCAAAGTTTAAAAAAATGATTAAAGATTGTAAAGTTAGTAAAATTCTGATTAAGAAAGAAAACGATCTAATTATATAAAATAAAAATTATAAACAATCAATATTTTTAGTTATTTGAATTTTATGCGAAAGGAAATTCAAAAGAAAGGTGAAGTAAAGTTAGTAAAAAATATGAAGAATAATTCAAAATTTCATTCTAGACAAAATCTGATAAGTATTTAAAATGTATTTTGTTTAATATTTATATTAAAATTTTGTTAAATTCAAATTTTTTATTTTTTAGCTTCTCGAGTAGAATTAAGAAGGTAAGCTGAATTAGAGTGATGTAAAATTTGTTATTTAAGTTTCAAATATTTTAAACTTATTTTAACTTAATTTTTAATATTTACTTTATTAGAAAATTTAAATACTTCTCATTTTACTAATTTTTTTCTTCATGAAAATCTGCCTTATCACAAAAATCTATCTCATCTTCATTATCATCTAATACCAAAACACTATCATAAACTGAAAATCTCTTTGTATAATTCATTTTAACTATTACATCCTTTATTATACTCTTCAATTTTTATCATTTCTTTTTCTTTTTTCATTTTCTTCTTAATTTCACATTCAGTTTTTTTTATACTTTTTTTTCTAATTTTCTCTTAAAAAAAAAATTTTTTTTCTTAAATGAAGCTTGCTACCTCTACATTGTATTTAGGATCAATAGTTATAAGTTAATCTATATCTGGTTAAGAGCAAGCATACTTTAATATTTATAAATTTATGAGTATATATAAAATGAAGGAAAAAACTATATAATTTTTAGTTATTTATTTAATTAAAAACTAATAATATTAGTTAGTATAGTCAATATATATTTAATAAAAAATGTATTAAAAAAAATTCATAATATTATAAAAGTTTTTTGATATTCTTTTCTTTATGCCAATTTTTCACGTAACTATGTGATTATAAATGATATTTTTTAATTATAAGATTTTTTAAAATAAGAGTGATAGTGATTATAAATAGAATGTGATTATAAACAGTAGGATTTATATAATAAAAATTCAGATCATTTAACTAGAGTGACTATATAGAATAATGTAACTATAATGAAAGTTAACTATATAATTAATTTACCTATTATATTTAATTGATATATATTTCATAAATATTATCTATTATTTTAAAAATTATTTTTACTTGTTTATTATTAGTTAACTTTATATATGATATTAATCCTTCTTTAGAATAATAATAAATAGAATATTTATTATTTTAGTATTTGTACTAGAATTTTTTTAGTTAGTATTATTAGTTATTTTTTATTTTTCAGATTAATCTTAATATCTTAATAAATTAATTTCATAAAACTTTTGATTCTTTTTATTTTAATATGATTTTTTTAAACAGAGCTCTAAATATAAAACTATAAATAAAATAAAGTATTAAAAAAAACTAAAAATTAAGTTAATACACTTATTAAATTTCTTATTTGTTATTTGTATGTAAAATTATTATCAGCTTCATATGATATAATAATAGATATTTATTATAAAAGAAAGAAATATCAAAATGAAATAGAAATAAAAATTATTTAGCTTTTTTCTTATTTTAATTTTAAACTATATAGATTAATTTAAATACAATATATTGAAGTTATATAACTTTTATCTGAATTTTTAGTAAAATTATTTGTTTTTATTTTAGAATACTTTTCTCTTTTAAGTTTAAGATATATTGCATTACAGAAAAAAACTCTATAAAGTAAATTTGTAAAAGTAGATCTATATAATTTAAAATTTATTTAATTTTATTACAGTTAAGTGTATCTGACTTTTACATTATCTTTATCTTAACTTCTTAATTACTTAATTTATTATTAATAATATTTTAATTATTTAAATTTAATTATCTTATATAATTAATACTTTTAATTTTAGATGTTTTTTGTAAAAACTTATTCATTACTACAAAAGTAACCTTTACTAAATATGCTATATATTTTTTTTTATTTTTATATATTATATTAATAAAATATTCACTAAAATGATGATATAAAGTATCGATATTCTCTATATTTTAATACTTTTATTAAATTCTTAATTTTTGTAAAAGTTTAAAATAAATTAATCCAATTATTTGTGTAAGTAACAGTATTTTTATTTTAATAATATAGTTAAAGGATATTATATTACTTGAGATATTTACATTTCAATAATATAATAACCTTTCTACTTAATAACTAAAGATGGTACTGCAACTGGTTACAACTGGTGACAAATAAGCATTATAGGGTTGTAACTAGTTGCAATATTAATAAAAATTGAGTTGCAACTAGTTGCAACCAGTGACAAATAAGCATCATATGATTGCAACTAATTGCAGCGTCATCTTTATTAATAACTATAATATATATGTTTAATATATATTTTTTTATACGTTTTATAATTATAAAATATATATTTAATATATATTTTTTATATATGTTTTATAATTACAAAATTTATATTTAATATATATTTTTTATATATATTTTATAATTACAAAATATATATTTTTTTCTATTTTTCTGTTTTAAATTAAAGTTTTTATAAATAAAAAACATATATAATGTAAGATTATTATATAAAATTTATACATAATAAAAACACATAATTTTCTAAATAATTTTTTATCAAATTTTTTACTAGATAGTTAATATAACAAATTTGTTTAACAAATATAAATAATGTTTTATAAGTTTCAAATTTTTTATTCATAAAATAAATTAAATAAATTATATATTTTTTAAAAAAATAATATTTTAAATATAAAAAAAAATTTATAAAAAAATTAATTTTAAAAGAATAGATTAATGTATTATTATTGTATTAATACAAATATAATCAGTATATATTTAATGTAATTGATTTTTCAAATAATGATAGTTGTAGAAATAAAATGCATGATAAAGAATAATTTAAAAATCAAATACAGTCAACTCTTGTTATAATGAACTCTATGTCCTAAACCTCAACTTCGTTATAAGGCTATAGTGAAGATTTTAAGAGATTTGATTGGCCAATTCGCTATAACAAGAGTATTTTTATTATATTTGTTTAAAAAATTCATTATATCAAGAGTTCGCTATATCAAGAGTTGACTGTATTAATGATAAAAAGGCAACTATCATAAACTTCAAATTTAATTTTTTATAATTATTTAATCATCATCTTTGATGATATCTATTAAACAAAATTAAATAAATATATATAATATAAAATATATAAAATAAATATTATTGAACTTACCAATCAAAGAAATACTTTCTAAGTTTAAATCAATTTGAGTAGAATCACCTTAAAATTTAATTAAATTAATAAGTAATTAAAGTAAAACACAAAAAAAAAAAAAAAAAAAAAAGAAAAAAAAAAAACTTACTAATATAAGTAGAAATAAGTGAAGAATTTACTGGTTTTGGTAGATTTGAATATTTTAATAAAGAACTTTTATAAACATTAGAAATGTTTGATTTTACTATGAACTTTGGTATTTCTTCATTCACTTTTTCAAATGCTGCTCTAATTTCTTTAGCAATATCATCTAACTTTTGCTCATCTTTTTCATATACACAATCATACCAATAACTCAGTATTTCTTTTAAATCTTTACTTGTTGGTCTCTTGTCTGGATTAGCATCTAAACACATATAAGTTAAGTCCTTAAAAATTTGAGGTGTATCTTTTCCAAGTTCAGGTCTGAGTCCTTTACAAATTTCTAATGCAAGATATCCATTATGCTTATAATTATGATAAGGGGGATTTCCGGATGCAAATTCCGTCATAATAATACCTAAACTATAAACATCAGATGCCATGTCATATGGTTTTTTAAGTAATACTTCAGGTGCTACATAAGGTAACACGCCATAAACTTCATCTGAAGGTTGATTTGCTGGCCCTGATAATCCGAAATCCGTTATCCAAATTGAATCAAGTACAAGTACATCCTTAGGGTTTCTCGTTATTAAAATATTACCACAGTGAAAATCCTTATGACAGAATCCCATTCTATGAAAGTTTCTAAGTCTTCGAGAAATCAGTGATAAATATTTTAATTTTTCCTTCCATGATAGGTCTTTGGATTCTTTTAAAAAACTGCGCAAGTTGCCATCTGCTAACTCTACAATCAGCATCAATTCGCCTGTATCAGGATCTTTCGTAATTCCATAAAAAAGTTCAGATCCTAGTTTCGATTGTACATTCCAAAAAATTTTGATCTGTTATGTTAAAAGAATTAATTTACTTTAAAAAAAAATATAAAAATATAAAAATAAAAATAAAAAGAATAACTCACCTGTTCTAAATATTTTTCGGATAGATCATTTGATCCTTCTAAAGATTTAAGTGCAACTTTTTTTACTGTTGTGTGTTCTTCACGTTCCAATTTTAACTTGTACTTTCCACCTACTATTTTAATGACGTTTTTATAATAATGCCAATTAGCTGAATACACTTTGGCAAAACCTCCTTCACCAATCTGTTTTATATCAGTAAGACTATTAAATTCAACCCATTTTAAATAATTGTTATGATCAATTGCATTACGATGATTTTCTCTAAGAAACTCATCCACATATTTATTTCCACTTGTCCATTTTTTAGAAACTAATTCTTTTCTGTCACATACACACCAAGCTGCGGCAACATTTGGTTTATCACACCTTTCACATACTCCATACCATTTACGGCGTCTTTCTAATAATTCTTCTGGATTCCATGTTTTTGGTTTACTTATCTCTTCTCTAAATTTTAATGGGACGTTGAAATTCATTTTATAAAAATTTAAGATTCGACAATAGAAACACGATGAATATCATGTAGGGTAGGTAGGTTAATGGTTTAGACAAACAATTTACTTTTTAGTAACTCGACCATATGCTAATATGGTTGAAAGGAGTCAATTTATTCAGGGTAAAAAATATTTAAGAATGTATCATTACATTGTTATACATTCTATCCCCTTCCAACATATTTCCAATCTTTGTTATATTCAGTCCATAAACTTTTAAATAAACTTTTACCAACTAGGTCTAAACTGACCATTATCATGTCCCTTTCAAATTGTCCGCATAAATCCAATAATGAATAAATCCCGTTTTTCAGTACATCCTTTATATTCAATTCTAATATACTATTACTCGTTTGTATATGAATATATTCTGATAATAACGAAGGAAGATGTTTAATAAAAGCCTTATTACCGGGTTTTTTAACATGTGAAATCATTGTTAATAACCTCGCGAATGTTTTTGCACTTTCGATTGATAATGGTTCCTTCAAATGAACTTCCCACCATGAAATGTATCGATTTCCCGACTGTTGTTCTTTTTGTTGTATCTCTTTTAAATTATTTTTAATCGATCTTGTATTTTTCTTAAAACAATGAAACATGCCTTGTATAATAAATATAAATGTTGGTATGGTATGAATTAATTGTTCACAACGATGAATCAGTATGTTGTAAAGTAAATAACAAATCTCTTCAAATAACTCTTTATATTCATGATCTTCGTAATGTCGTTTTGGTGATGTTAAGGTTATCACTATGGATAAAACTATTCCAATATCCGTACTTTGAAACGAAAATGCCTAATAAAAAATAAAAACGTTATATTCATGATAAAACTTATGAAACATCATCATTCATTCTTACCCTGTGACAAATAAGAAATTTCGATATTCGTAAAGTTTGTATCCCAAGTGTAACTTTATCTACTAACTCGGCCATACCACAAATTCCACAAAGTAAATTAGGAAGTTTTTGTTCCAACCTGCGTAATTGCCCTATAAATATAACGTATTCAGCAATTCTGAACGTTCAAGTTTTCAAAACGGATAATATATCGTGATACTTACCATGATTGGAATTACGAAGAAATACATCAATCAGGTGAATTAAAAATATTAAATCATACTTGCTTGTATCATTGGAAAATGGAAAATCTTCAATTTTAACCAAAATAATATTAGCAAGATTATCATATATCTCATTTGACCCTCTTGAAATAATTGAATTAAATATCGCCTCCAACTCTTTCATAACTTCACAATTTGAACCTATTTTATATAATTAAATTACAATTACAATTAAACAATATGTCTGCCAATCGAGCACAATCAATCAATCAATTTACCTTCATTATGGAAAATATTCATTAAGTCACAAACTAGAGTAAACGTTTGATGCGAAATATTCGTAATAAACACAAACTCGATTAAAGATGTAAGATCAATAACAACCGATAATAAAGTTACACAATGTTTCAATATTAATACTTCATTATCAGGTATCTTATCCAATTCCATAGAACCTGTGCGTAACATTGATGTTGTAATTTTAAAAATCTTTAAAAGCATGGAAACCATACTTGACGCTTTATTAATGTAATATACGTATATATAGCAGTATTAGTAAATGAAAAAAAAAAAATTTCAAAAGTAAATTAAAATACCTTCTTTGATAACTTCCGATTCTGAATTTTTATCTAAATGATAATATTGTAAACATATCTTGTATGTTTTCAGCTTATTACCCAGTTCTAAAGACAAACTTTCTTTCCAACTTAAATCACTGGAATTTTGAATTTCTTGAAGTGATTTATCAAGAACATCTGAAAGAATTCCATTTAAAATGTTTTTTACGATGCTTTGCAGCGTTAAAAAAAGTCTCCAAACAGAATTCTCGCGATCAATTCGACCATTTTTCGAGTACCTACAATCAAACATATCAAAATCAATATCTTTCTGGAATTTTAAAGTGATATTGAATCTAAACGAATCTTACTTGCGCGCTTCAGCGAACTCTATACCAAGACTCAAAAATTCAAAAGTAAATCTCCATCTAACATCATTTGACGACGACATAAAAGAACCTTTCATTTCGGGAATAGATTTTTCTGCATCATCATAAAGATTTTTAAAATAATCTACAAAAGTATCTAAATAATTTATTTTATCTCCATCATCATCCGGATACCCAACGAGAATCTGTCTATGATTTAGCGAAAACGAAAGGTTAATTAACCATGTAATGATATATAATATACGAAAATGATCAATCATTACCTTATTATAAGTGCAAATGTCTGACAAGTTATTTGAGTGAAATTCTCAAAAAGGTTTTGAATTACTGCGACATCATCATGCCCTAAATCATCGGTGTAACCTGTGATATACTTTTGATACGCATTTATGGAAGATATCCACCACATAATAAAAGACGCATCCTTTTTCTAAATATAATACAATTTTTAAGTTAAATATTTAAAAGAAAAAAAAATTTATTAAGCTACTTACTAAAACATCATCTTTCTTATTCGTATAAGCAATGAATTTACGAATTAAACTCCTGCATAAAATGGAGCATTTGATTGTGCTCGTTACTTCTTCATAAGATTCCGTCTTAAGAACCGATACCCATTTATCAATTAGCAGTATAACTAGCGAAAGATTACCAATTTCTTGCTTTGTAAAATATTCCATCGAGAATAAATGTAATAAAGCAATAAATTTTGCAATCTTGTCAATGCTTTTCAAAGAAACACAAAAATTTTGGTTTATATTATTAAAGCTATTATTAAAGCAAGACGTCACATTATCCATTAAATTTGATTTTTCCGATTGTTGGCCTTGCAAACTGATAAGCAAAATCATGTCTAATTCTTTATGATTTCCGTTTGAAATCATTTCTTCATCACGAATATGTTGAAAGCAATTATATATTTCTTCTAGATATATCTTTACAAAAATATCTATATTGAAAAAAGAGGTTAAATAATAAATAAAATAATTCGTGGTAGTTAAATTAAAAAAGAAAATATCACACACTTCGCAAGGATTTCAACTCAAAGAATTCAGCAGATTTTAAAAGTTGTAAGCATAAAGTTCTAACAGAAATCTCCTTGAGAGGTTGCAAGTAGACTGAAGAACAAGTAATAGACCAGTTGATGATGAACCTTACAATGGGTGCAAGATGATGTTCATGACACACATTGCTAAAAATAAAATAAATTTCATTAGTTTGACCGTTGAAAGACGTTCTCTATGAATAAATAAAAAAAGATTAGCGTTACCTTACAACATCAAGCCAATCTCCAAGGATAGTCATACAATTAGCAACAGCAAAATTCTTATTGTCCAAGTCAACCAATTTTCCTGTCCAACCAACATCAAGATTTTCGGGTTCTTTCAAAGTATAAAGGACTGATTCTATTAATTTACGCAAAATGATGATTGAATCGTCCGAATCATTATTTGTGTTATTTCGATAATTTATTGACGAAATTGATCGATGAACATGTTGAAGTCGTACTTTATTCTAAAATAAAATCCAAATTCGTAAAATATCAATGTATATATTATTATTAACCAAGTAATATGGAAATAAGCGTACCAAAAACAACATCGATTTCGGATTCTTAAACGTATTACCGCACAAAATTGTCATGAAATGTGGGGTCGAAGTATTTTTCCAATATATTAACGAAATATCTACTAAAACATGATGCAAACTAAGTGCTGCATATGTCATTTTTCCACATAATAATTCATCTTTGTCGCCATAGTCACAAGACAAGATCGGATAAATAAATCGGTCAAATATTGCCTGAAATTCTTTTTCCAATTCATCTTTAAATGAGACAGTGATTCTCAATGCCTTCAAAAAGCTACTCATTAACAGAATCAACGGCTCAATAATTTGTACGGTTTTTACATCGGAAGCACGTTCTTTTTCTAATTTCCTTCTCTTGTTTAATAGTTTTGCGAATTTACTATGTTCAATAAAGCCAGATAAACATACATCACATACTTCTGATGTTAATGATGTTATAATCTCAATGGCTTGAGGCATTGATACATTATTTGCAACTTTACTCGAGAATCTAAAGTTTTAAGAGAAATATATTTTATAATCATTCCTTGCCTATGTTTTTTATTGCTATAATTTAACTTCATTAAAAAGAACACTTACTCGTCCAAAATCACAGGACAGAATAATGGAGTTTTTAATATCATGTTTGCGTCCATTTGTATATTACTTAAAGCTGATATAAGATCTTTAATATATAAATTCATTTCGCGAGATTTGGCATATATTTCCAATAGCCTTTTCAACAACTCGACACAAGAATCTGCCGATTCGATCTGAGACTGAAAAAAAATTATATTAGACTTGTTAATCACCTGCAAAAGATAAATAAACATTTCATACCACAAGAATAATCCTCCATACAGAATCAATATGCTGCTGAATAATACTATATTCAATCTGCAGTAAGATATCAAATAATTTAAATATCAGGGAATAATTTTCGCTAACTAAATACAAAGAAGACAAATTTAATTGACAAAATAAAATAAGACATAACAATCAAATTCGAAATTCAAATTCACCTCCAAAATTAGCGATTGAAATAATATGAGAAGTTATTTTCTCAAGAATTTCCCTATGTTGACGTGAAATATCATCATTCTTTGCTTGATAAAGGTTATCATTTAACACTTTATCTAAAGTTTCTGTCCATTTCATTAAAATACTCTGAGAGTTTTCATTGTTTAACTTTAAATTTTGTATTGTAGAATTTAATTCTGTAAATATATCACTTTCTAATTTATCTTTAATATATTTTACAGCGGATTTTCCTTGTTTATGTCTCATTATTAAATTATTTTTCAATAAAATCACTAAATAATTATGAAATTAAAAAATAATTTTTCAAAATCTAAAAAAATTTCAAGATTATGCATATATTTTTTTTATGGAAATGATCGACAATCTTGTATCCGAGAAATTTAATTAATAGTTAAAATAAGAAATACCATTAACTAAATGTTGAATATAATAATATTAAATAACTTACTTTTATTTAATAATGATAAGTTTTATTTTTTATTTCTACATAAATTTAAATTTTAATGAATAATTAATTGATAATTTAAATTTAAACCTATAAAACATTTATTTATAATATAGACCTTTATAATAAAAAAAAAAAGAAAAAACTATCAGAAAAAATATTTTTTACTTTTATACTTATATTAAATATAAATTTTAAATCAAAATATTTATTTTTCTAACAGTCTTTTTATTTTTTATTATAAAGTTCTATATATATAAATATTATAATAAAAAATAACTAATTAAAAGATCAGCTGATCTGATATAATACTCATAATCAAAAGTCACATTACTATATCATTTTAGAAAATTTTCTTTATATTATTAATTCATTTATATTATTAATCAATTATCATTATTATTATTTTAATTATTTATATTAGCAGATTTAGTATAAATAGAATAACTGTAAAACTTATTTAATGACAGAGAATTTAAAAAATATAGAAAATTTAATTTAAATTTATCAAAAATTGATAAATACAAAATACATTATATGTATATAAATATAATTGTATTAAATTTTATTTTATAATAAAATCCTAATTTCTTATTCTAAGTTATATATTATCTATTAAAATTAACATTTTATTTATATAACTCTTCAAAAAATATTAGTTTAAGCTAAATTTTTTATTAATTTTGCATAAATACTAATTTTCAGTTATTAGTATCATAAAATAACAATATATTTTTAAATATTAGTTAATTATATACAGTATATATATATATATTTATTTTTATAAAATATTTATTATTAAATAAATTTCTCTAATTACATATACTTTAAATATATATACTATGTATTTTTTATTTAATTTTAAATATATAGTTATTATATAAAACTTTTTTTTAAAAATATATTTTTTTAGATACATATAGTTTCTAATAAAAAAAGCAATAAAAATATTATATACTATATTTACTTTTTTGAATTTAAATAATTATTTATCTAATCAAATTAAATATTAGAATTTTATTTAGAAGGTAAATTAAAAAATAATTAATTAATTTTAAATTAGTATCTTTAAAATTTGAAAACTATTTTTTCACTTGTGTTTTTACTTATAATTTTACGTTTAAAATCTCATATTATTCTATTTAGTGTCTACTCTTTTGCCTTATCAATAACAAAATTATTACAACAACATTTCACAAAGTTAAAGCACACGCTGATAATTACTACAATAATAAAGTTGATAGCTTAGCCAAAATTATAATTCTGTCTATGACTATTATACTATTAGAACTAGAATATAATTATACACTTATATTTAATAACTATATTATCTTAATACTCTCAAGACAATTCGTTAAGGATCTTTTCTAATCTATGAACTTTTACAACATTCAATTACTTTCACATTTTTATAAGTATTCCTCACTAGATGTAGATTAGATTAGCATTACTTTTATTCTTATTGATAATGAAAGTACTTCAATTACATTATATACAGTCAATTCTTGATATAGCAAACTCTTGATATAATGAACTTTTTAAACAAATATAATAAAAATACTCTTGTTATAGCAAATTGACCAATCAAATCTCTTAAAATCTTCACTATAACCTTATAGAGAAGTTGACATCTAAAACATAGAGTTTATTATAATAAGAGTTAACTGTAAAGCATCTTCTATTTGAAAATTCAAAATCAAACTCTTACTTAAGCTCCTTTGATATTTGAAATATTCAAATAACGTCATTCTACTTTGTATGTTGCCTCATAATTTTGCCTTAAATATCTAATTGGCTTAAAAACCTTTGAGCACATGTAGCAGTGCTCTATTACTTTATATCAACTCAATAATATTATTTTGGATATCATTGCATTCCTATTCTAATATCTATATAAGTTTAATTTTCACTTTGATATTTCAAGTATCATATTCATAGATATCTGAAAACTCAACTTAACTGACTTCTTCTTCAATTTTATGAACTTTATCAAAGATATAATATTGTCTTTACTTTATAAGAAGTTATACCAAATAATTAGTAATAAATTGCTTGTTTTTGGTTTACTCTCCTCAACTTATCATTTTGCACACGATAAAATTAAATTTTCTGACTTGATCACTGCTCTATCTTTAATTAATTTGATTACTTATAATATAAATCTTGCTGATTATAAAGTTAATATCATGTTCATTGGCTTTTTTAATTTCATTTCTTATTCTTTTGACATCTTACCTTCATTTCATAATTCCTTTCACTTTGATTCTAATTGGTCAAAATTTTAGATTAATAATAACTAGATCCCTAATATTGAATGGTTAAGCTTATTTTAAACTAGTTTAAGATAGATTAGTCTAGAATGATATAAGGTTAATTTTGATTTAATCTTATTAAATAAAAATTTCTATACTATCTCTTTTGTAATTTGTAATTTTTACTTTACTCTTAATAAAGATTATGCAGAGCTACATACGTTAAAATAGGAAAAATTAATATTATATAATTTAGGAAATTAGTGTCTCTAGTTTAATTAATAATAACTGAACTTCTATTGTGAATTACATTACAATAGCCATAAGTTCATACTTTAGCTGAAGCATAAAACTAGATAATTTTCATAAAAATTTCATATGTAACTGAACACATAGGTGTATAAACTAATATGCGTTAGAAACTGGTAGATCAATTTATTGATCTACATTGATTATACTTAAATACTAAGTTTGAAGAATAAGTGGATGCAAATAAAACCAAAGATCAATAAAAACTTGGTCATTGCTAATAGGTCTGTAATGAATACTGTTTTACATCTTCAAACTTGAGAGCTCTTACACAAATAAGAAAGTGATTAACTAGTCATTAGTAGATCTAAAGTATATTACAGACTGACTTGCACGTCATAGTTGTAGGCTAGATCTTGTTACCATTAAGGTTAGAGATCAATTTCAATTCCTGAGTAAGTTTAACGCTATAAATACAAAGCTACTATCATAAAAAAATCTGATCCTTCAATCTTAGTAGTTATTGATAGGTAAAATCCTATAAGTGATAGTAAAAATAGTGTATCAATCATTATGACTGAAGTAAGCCATCTATCTAATTCTGATAATCAGTTAAAATCTAAGTGAAGGTTAGTTGATATAGAATCTGAAGTCAAAACCAGTGACTGTTAGACTATAATATTAATAGCAATCCTTGTTGTATTGATATAGATATGTAGTTGTACTATATTTATTCATGTGAGACTTTAGAAAGATGAGCAAGATATTCACTGAAATTTACCTTAACCTATCTTTTAGTATATGTATCACTAAAAAAAATTAATATTATATAATTTAGTTAAATTAATTATATGATAAATAAGTAATAAATAAATAAATATTTTTATTTTATATTAGAAAATACCAGTATCCTTCTTCTAATAATATGCTAAAATCTAACTCTAACTAACTCTAATTAATCTTAAATAATTTTAATTAACTTTAATTATAACTCTAACTATAAAATAGATATATATATAACAAATAAAATTTTATCATTCAAAAAAAATCTAAGTTCTCTAAATAAATAGTAAAATAAAAACTTAAGGATGTGATATGATGTAATAAATATTTTAATTTATATGATATAAAGAAATTATTATTTAGAGTTTCAGATAAGTCAAATTAACTCACGAGTCAGATAAGTCAAGTTAAATTTAAATCAAGTCGAATTTATGTTTTTTTTGATTTGATGATTTATAAGTCATACTAAATTCAAGTCAAGTTAAATATTTAACTCGACTCAATTTAAACTAGACTTAACTCAAATTGACTCAAATTAATTTAAAATAGTATTATTTTTAATTTTTTTTTCGATTTTTATTATTTTTTTAACTTTTTTTTTAATTTTTTTTATTTTTTTATTTTTTAATTTATTTTTATTATTCCCTTTCCTTTTCCCTGATGTTTTTGTCTTTTAATTTAATTTTTACTTTTTATTATTTTTTTTATTTAATTTACTTTCTTATTTTTTAGAAGCGAATCTTTCATTTTCACAAATAAGGATAAGTATAAATTTTTTTATATTAAATGTTTATAAATTAATTTAAAATTGACTTAAAACTTAATTTGAACTTGATGAGTTAAACTAAGTTGAGTCAAATTAAGTCAAGTTTAAAATTTATATAACTCGAATTAAATCAAGTTGAAAGATTTTATAAAATAAATTTGACTTGACTCAATTCGAAAAAAATGAATCAAATAAAGTTGATCTTTAAACTCGACTCAGTTGATCAGAACTTTATTATAAGAATCTTCATTAATACTATAACGAATTATTTAGCATATATAATAAATAATTCATTATAGCATTAACAAATTATTCGTTATAGTAGATGATTACTAATTTTATTACACAAATATAATTTTACTATGATATAATTTTTTCAGAAATATTT
>CAJVPP010002301.1:0-15394 GCA_910592005.1 Funneliformis mosseae
TGCGATTTCTTAATCTCAAGAAATTGCAATTTTAAGATTTGCATTCAGGTGATGCAATTCTTTTGACCGCCACTGTAGGTCATAGATATCAAGTAATTACGCAGAAATGTAATTCCAAAACTGTCAAGTGTCGATTTGCGTCAGATGTTCGATGGGATTACTAAATTTAAAAATGATCGGTCAGTGATGTTAGAAATTACAAAAATGGGCCGGTAATTTAGACCAGCACAACAGAAATTTGATGCAAATCGACACCTGACGCACAACATTTAGAAAAACTGAAAGTATCTTCTGCCTTAAATTCATGGAACTTAATTTTCAAATTTTTGAGTTGGCGAAACAATAATGAAGAAAGATCAATATTTAATTTTTTGATTGAGTAATATGTCATTGAATGTATTTGTGATATTTCCTATCTGTTACATTGATAATTTGTACGTTTGATCATCATCATTCTACAAAAAAATTTTTATTAATTTATTAATAAATTATAATTATATTAATTAACCCGTTAAACTATTTTTATCATTTTGGAACTGAAACCTGAGCAATACAAATCTTGATTATATTAAATATTAATTTTGTAAAATAGAAAGTTATTCAACCTTACTCTATAAATGAAAATGTGGAGCTGCTTTTTTTATCAATCGCTACATTGACGAGCAAATTGTCAAATAAACCGGATAATAATGATTTACTGAAGCATATCATTCATTTTGAATTTAGCAGAATTAATATCTTGTGTTTAGTAAAAATGGTGGAGTCGTGCACATTTTACAAAATATTTTAGCAGTGTCAATATGATAATGCCTATTTATTATGATCTTTGGAGTGATTCATGTTCCGCAAGAAAAGAAGTTGCAGCCTTTGATTTTTGAGTTCTGGCATTGTCTTCTTAATACAAACCATTAATTTTTGAAAACATGCACGTCATTGTGTGCGTAGCATGGTTTTGCAGTATTTCAACATGTGTAGTTCCAGTCACACAGATCCATAAAGTGGCACAATTAGACCCACTCCTTGGCGTGAAAAATAACCTCTATCTGAGTCCACGCTGATTTCTGAACCAACCATAATTAGGAAGTCCTGAGAAGCGAAACAACCCAAAATGAAACCTAGAAGACGCAACATCGAAAAAGAAAAAAATATAGAAATCATACAGCCATCGCTCCCTGAAGTTATGGAACCCGAAAATTAAAAAAAGAAAGGACAAAAAAAAAATAATGGTAATTATTGCTGCGGCCCGCAGCGCCTCAAAATAATAAAAATCTTACCTATTCGGCTCGCAAATGACCAGGTCATTTGACCAATTTTTTTTTAGTGACACCAAAATACCGGTCTTTTCTAGGTCATTTGTCATTTAGAACTTGTTCTCCAAAAAAAACTATTTTTGATCATATGGTTTCCAAGATTAGTTCATTAAAAGCCGCATTGACATAATGGGTAATTTTTATTTTTGGCTGCGTCAGACAACTAAAACAATATGGCAAATGACCAGGTAATTTGGCCATTTTGTTAATGTTGACATGAAAATAATAAATAATATTATATGGGACCTTTGCAATAGAAAAGGGGGAAACGGCTGGAAAAAATAAAAATTGAGTTAATGCTAAATCTGAACATATTTTGACTTAAAAATCATATTTGGCATATAAAAGTAAAATTGATTTTTTCCGGCAGTTTCCCCCCTTTCTATTGCAAAGGTCCCATATAACGTACTAAGAGAAAAAGAAAAAATTAATTTCAATACAATATATTTTTTTTTCATCGAGAGTGTCTGGTTCTATAAATTTTTATTCAATAATATATTTTAAGTTAGCAGCTACAGCTGCTGCTATTGATAAATGAGTTCATTTCCTCATATCACCTCATCATGATGAAGATTAATTAAATAAATCTTTGTAATATCAATATGGTAAAATTGGAAAATTGAAATTGCCCCCGTCATAGGCCTCCACCCTTGCATTATTGTGAATATAAATAAGGATGCCGCCCACAACAATTAATCGTTGAAAATTAAACTCGCAAAAATAACAATAACAAGAAATAACAAGAAAAATGAACAAATCAATTAATCTTCTTTTTATTATTTCCTTGGGTCTTCTTTCCTTCTTCGTCTTTAACACCTCTGCTGCTTGCGTTTCTACTTCTTGCACGTGCCCTGTAGGTACCCCGCAAGGACAATACTGTGGTGGTAAGTAATTGAAATTTCTGTCGTCTTCGTTTGCTCCGATTCATTACTTGTCGTCTCTTTTACACTTTTCTTTTATTTCTTTCTCAGACATTCTTCCTAGTTCCAATTGCATATCTGGGAATGTCTATGAATGCAATCCTGAAGGTGGCGCATGTGATTATGGCGTTAGAAAATCCTGCGTTGAATGCGGTTGTTTGAAATGCCCTTGTTAAGTTGTTGTATAAGTTAGTCATGATTGTTTAATGTCGTTATATTGTAAGAATAATAATATTGTTACATCGTAAATTTTTTATTTTAACCCGTCATATAACCTAATTATATTTTGCATTTTTAATTTTCTTCAGCTTATTTCAATTTCATTTGACATTTTACATATTATGAAAATTTGATCAATTGTTATAATAAATCAAGTGATAAATATTATATAACATACATATATAATTGAACGTCAAAAATTTCAAGTGAATTGTATAATTACAGTTTACATAAACACTGAATTTTTCATGATTCATCACATCACCATGAACGCATTATTTCATTATACTTAGCTAACGTGTAACTCAAACCATCCATCATTATAACATACATAAATACCGCGCTTATTGCAACACGAAAATGTCAGAATTAAAAACTCGAAATAATTGTTGAGCCCCCAACGACCTAAATATATATATAATGAAAAAGGACGGAAATATCGAAAATTTTTTACAGAATAAATCACTTCCTTTAGATTCCTTGTAAGAATTAAACTCTTTTAATTTATAAAGGTGCAGTATATACAATTTATTGGATAGTTCTAATAAATTATCAAATTTAAATTTTATCGAATAAATATTTACACTACTGTGTACGTTGTAGTTCTAAGTTCCAGCATCTATAAGATGTATCTAAGGTATAGGCTTTTATCCTGTACAAATAAATTTTTTAAAGTTTTAAAGTGATAAATATAGTTGCTTAATAGGTTAAGATCAAAATAATTAACTTTGCTGATTGTATCTCAGATTTCACTATTAACACGAAAAGTAATTGAAGTTGAATCATAAGTTTTATTTTATTTGATTCTCCACGCAATAATTGATCAATAGAATCTGAGAAATGGCTTTGATAACGAGAAATAATTTCCTTCACTCCATCAACGCTTGACTTTTAAATAAAAATAAAGTAAAATGAAAATCTTTTTTGAAATAAGGAATTATAATCACCGCTTTTAATTTTAGGGGTTTAGGCGAAAGATTTTTCACTTTTTGTTATGAGAATGGTTCATTCGCCTTTTTGTTCATCAATTTCTGTAGACTAATAAGGTGTTTTGGTCGAACTTAATTTGTACAAAATATCTTCTTGTTTTGTAATCTTTTCTTCGCCATTTACTAAAAATTAAATAATTTTACAAGTGATTTTATTGAAAGGACACGTACATTGTTTGTTACAGTAATTCTTTTTCTGAAAATAAATTTATTGTCCCCCGATAAAAATGTTGGTTGTATTACTTTAAAAAGAAAATAATCTTATCTCGAATTAATACTATACAATTTTTTTCCGCGTCCTTAAAAGCTTTGAATTTTTTTTTCTCTCATATTAATTGTTTCTTTGAAATGATTTTCTAAAATGTTCTTTGATTGCAAATGCTTAAAAGACCAAGCTACTTACATCCTTGCTTGTCTTTCAAAAAACCTTTACAAGTTACGATGTTGAAGAAAATTTAATCAATTCAACACTTTTAAGTCGTAAATTTTTTTGACACGAAAAGAGATCAAACTTCAACACATTTAAAAAATTAGATTATAAAAGAATTTCGTTCAATACGATTTACAAACTATTACAACATTGAAAAAGTTTGAATTATAATAAATTATTGTAAATATTACCACCACCACATCAGCAGCAGCAGCAGCAAAAGAAAAACAATTAAAAATTTCAAATAGGAAAAAATGCGTTATATGCATAGAAGTACCTTAATAGAACATTCGAAAAAAGAGATAAAAATTAAATATTTTTTTTTTCTTTACTTAATTAGAAGAGGTGGATCATTTTGTGCAAAGGATGGAGGAGGCATCCTGGAATATTATTTAAATTACTTAATTTACGTTAATTCTTTCATTCCCTTACCCTCTTACCCTTCCAAAAATCCCCTCAAGTTTGATAATTTTATTCTTGACGTAAAAAAGTGAATTTTTTATTCAATAAAATATTATTTCGCCCAATAATATTATCATTGGTTTCAATTATGGTTTTTATTATTATTTTTGTAACATATCTTTCTTTTACAGCCAACGCAATTTATAAGATCTTTGTGTATCTCATGACTACTCGTTGGCATTTACAGCGCGGAATTATTTAATACGGATTTTCTTATAATGCAATCTTATTTATTATTAAATTATAGAAAAAAAAATTATCTAGAAATTAAAGATTAAAAGAATAAAAACTTCGAATAATATTTACAACGGTAAAACAATTTGGACCTTTGCAATAGAAAGGGGGAAGCTGCCGGAAAAAATTGATTTTAATTTTATATGCCAAATATGATTTTTAGGTCAAAATATGTTCAGATTTAGCATTAACCCATTTTTTTTTTTTATTTATTTCCAGCTTTTCTATTGCAATGGCCCCATATATTAACTATATCTCGTGACTTGATTTTAATAGCAACGATTTATTTATCGTTTAAAACTATTTTTTTTAAAAAAAGAAAAAATTAAAATCATTCAAATTAAAATTAATAATATAAAAAAGTAAATTTATTCATCGCAGGCGCGATATCATCGCCTCCTTTTTGTCACCCGTGTCACACCCATCCCTTTTTCATTTTTCATATATATTCTGGGGACTTAGAAATTTTTTCATGTGTGAAACGCTATTTGTCACGTATGTTAGTGTCACATGACATGGATTAGAGTTAGGTTAGGGTTAGGGCTAGGGTAAGGTGTATATATATAAAGGCGATGTATAAGGAGTATCGTCCCCGCGATGAATAAATTTACTCATATAAAAATACTTTAATTACTAAATTATTAATTAAGTAAATATAATTTTTTCTTTATTCAATTAAATAAAATAATTTAACATTAAATTTTTCTTAATAATAAATTTTACAAATATTTTAAATATTTTGAGATTTATTAAATAAAACATTATTAATTATAATTATTCTCAATTAATTAATGTTTTATAATTATTTTTTTTGCTTTATGTTAATTTAAACTTTATTTTATAATTAAGGAATTTTGATTTAAAAAGTGATTTAAATAGAATTATTAGAAGATTAATTTAAAATTTGGAATTAAATTAAGATCAAAATTTAGTATTAGATTATGTTAATTAGTAATTTACACTTTATATTAAAAATTTCTTTTAAAAATACAAATATCTTTTTTATTTATTAATTAATTATATAATATAATAATAAATATTGCAATATATAATAATATTAATAAATAGTTAACACTTTTTATATTCACTCATGTATAGTCACATTTCTCTCTATAAGTATATTTATATTGGCCTAAGTTACTAAAAAAATTTATTAAAAAAAATATTTATTTAATAATATTAAATAGTATTCTATCCTAAATTTATGACTATATAAGAGTTGACTGTATATTGATATAAAAATAATTAATTAAAAAAATTTTTATTAAGTATATAATTAAATATAATTTAATAGTAAATTCTATTATTTATAAAAATATTTAAAATTAAATTTTAATAAATAATTATAAAAAGTATCATTAATAAATTTAAAAAATTATAATAATTATATGTAAAAATAAAAAAAGCTATATAATTTATTTAAATATTAAATTATATAATTTATAATAAATAATAATATATATTTTTAATTGTCTAAAAAGCAAATTTACCTGCAAACTTAAATATAATTATTAATTTCTTAATAATATATAAAATATTAATTTTAATTAGTTCAAAATAAAGTAAAGGACTATATAGGTTAATTGCCAAAAAAATCAGATTTTAGGAATTTTTAACAAAATTGAGATTTTTATTACATTTTAGTTTTTGATGTTATTAGATTAAAATGTATTAAGCTCTTAATTTAAATCAAAAATTTCTCAGAACCTAATTTTCTTAGAAACCTTTCTATATGTTATTATATAAAGTATTTTAATATCTATCTGTTCAATAATTGAATTGATGCTAATTGGTTCTTATAATTATATAAAGTCTAGATAATATTCAGATTTAATAATGATAAATCATTTTTAATTATTATAATTATAAATATTTTTAAAATATAAAATAAATATATGAAAATTTTACTATTAAAATCAAGTTTCAAATATAGTAAATCATATACAGTTAACTCTTGATATAGCAAACTCTTGATATAATAAATTTTTTAAATAAATATAATAAAAATACTCATTATAATGAATTGGCCAATCAAATCTTTTAAAATCT
This sequence comes from Funneliformis mosseae, assembly GCA_910592005.1. Lineage (NCBI taxonomy): Eukaryota > Fungi > Glomeromycota > Glomeromycetes > Glomerales > Glomeraceae > Funneliformis > Funneliformis mosseae. The sequence continues at coordinate 6,614 of CAJVPP010002301.1, forward strand.
TCACTATAGCCTTATAACGAAGTTGAGGTCTGGGACATAAAATTCATTATAACAAGAGTTGACTGTAATCTATAATATAATTTTAATAAAAACCTTTTATACAATAAATTATTATAAAAAAATTTAAATTTTCAAACTCATATATTTTAATTTTAAAATATAAAAAATATTATTATTTAATAGATCTAATATAAATCTAATAAATTAAATTTTAAGTTTTTATAATTATTAAATAATAAATTATTTTTAAGAATTTAAAAATTGAAAAATTGAAATATATTAATAATTATTTATTTAAAATTAAAATATTACAAACTTTTATAATATCATTAGATGTCAAAATATTATATTTTCTAAAATATTTTATAAATAATTTTATTATTTTATTATAATTAATATTATAAATCAAATTTTAATAATAAAATTTTAAAATTACAAATCTTGAATTTTTATTATAAATTAAAAAATATATATTTATAAATTTAATAATTTTTTAAAAAATTTGTTAATTAATAAATCAGAATAAATTATTAGTAAAAAATTTGAAAAATATATTTATAAACTATTATAATCTAAAGGTAATTATAATATATAATTAATTTTATAATATTATAATTACTATAAATTATAGTAATTTACTATATAATTAAATATTTAATATAATAATAAATATTATAATAAATATAGTTATAATAAACTAAAAGTTATATAACAGATCAAATGATATAGAACAAAGTTAAATAATATGATAATAAACCAACTATCAATTAAAATTATATAATACTAATAGCAAATCATATAACTCAAAACAAAGATAATTCATATGACAAGTAATACAAATATATTAAAGGATACAGATAAATCATAAAATAAAGAAGAATAAATTATTAAAGTTATAAAAAAAAAAATAATAAAGTAACTTTTATAATAAAAGAAAATATAAAAGTTAATTTACAAATATATATAAAGATTATATAAAAGTTCTGATAGAAGAAATTAATAAAATAAAATTATAGAATACTTATGTAATCTTTATTTTCAAAAAGAAAATAAGAAAAAAGTAAAATGAATAAATATATGAACACAAAAAAAAGAGAGAAATTATTATATAAAATATAAAGAATATAAAAGAATAAAAAGAATAATAATTAAATATAAAGTAAAAGAAAAAAATATCTAAAAATAGAGATAATATAATGATAATATTATAATGATATATTAATGATATCATAATAATCTATAATATAAATATGTAATAATCTTTAAAATAATAAAGGAGAATTAAAATGAAAATATGAAACATTGAAGAAAAATTGATAAAGAAAATAGAAATTAGAATAAAAATAAAAATTGGAAACAGAAATTAGTATAAAAACTAAAATTAGTAATAATAGAAATATTAATAAATTTAAAAATAAATATGATATAATAAAAAAAATAGTAAAGATATAATTTAATAATAAGAAAATATTAGTGAAAAGATAAATTAGAAATAAGAATAAAAACAAAAAATTAGAAATGAAAATAAATAGAAAACAGAAATTAGAACAGAAATGAGAAATATTAATAAAAAGAATAGAAATAAAAAATATTAATAAAAAAAAGAGAATAAGAAATATTTTTAATAAATAAAAAAATTAATTAGTAAAATAAATTCACTTAATAATGAATAGCAGAAATGTATTAAGTATATACAGCTATTATTGAAGCTATTAAACTCAAAAATATCATATATTAGTATAATATATAATTATTATGATTAATATTACTTTATAAATTATATAATTTTATTAAGATAATAATAATTATTTTAAATTATTTTATAAATAATAAGAAATTTAGTTATAAATTTCTATTATTATAAATATAAAATTTAATATAATAACTTATAATTTTAATTATTAATTAAATCCTTTATAAAAATATTATAAAAAATTATTAATTTATATTAAATTTATATTTTACTATATATATATATATTTTTAATAAATAATATTTAATATATTAAAAATAACTTTAATTAGCAAATAAAAAGACTATTAATAAATATTATCTTTAATTTTTTTTAATTAAAGATGGTCATCATATTACTTTTAAATTTTAATTGAGTTGTAACTTAATTACACTTTTAAACTTAAACATTATATTATTAAATTAATAATTTGTATTTGCTAACAAAAAATTTAAGTTTATTAATCTATAAAAGAAGTACACATAAGTTAATTCAATTAAAGAATTAGTTTATCTTTATTAATAATTTATATTTAAAAAATATTGAAATAGTAAAAATAAAGTTTTTATGTTAGCAAGATTATACTTTATTGTAGAGATCTGCATAAGTCTAAATTTTAAAGCTCAGCCCAGCCTGAACTTTAAGTTAAGAATTAAAATGTTAGCCTAATTCAGTCTAGGTTAAATTTATGTATTAATATACCAGTCTAATTTAACGTGAATTTAATTATAATTATTGGTAAAGTGAAATTTACAGCTAATTTAAAAGTTATAGAATAGATAATTATTTTGCAGTTTGATAAAAAAACTCAGTATAAAATTTTTTAAAAAATAACATTATCGCTATGTTCAAATAATTATTCTGAATATAGCTATATAATTATTTTACCTATATAAAACTATGAATTGGCTTTTTCAAATTCTTATAAATATTCTTGAAAAATCTCAATTATTATTGGTTATTCTGTAATTTATGAAATTAGCTGTAACAATTTAATCATTTTATTTTTTATAAAAATAACGATATGTATTTTATTTTTACAATTTTTTAACAAATAATTATTATAAATAAATAATTAATGAAGAGTATTTTGTAATACTAAAGTAATATCACTGTTTACAAATAATATAAAATTTAACAATAATATAATATTTTATTATATAATTAGTGGCAACTAAATTTTAATTAAATAATGATTTTTGCCAAAATTATAAAAAAATTCAGACTGATACCTTGAATCCAATCCTGATCCAGAAAATTCTAAACTTATATTTACCAGCTCATATTCAATCTAAAATCTAGGTCTAGATCAGATTTCCATATTAGATCTGGTCCTGTTGCAGGTCTCTACTTTATTAATAATTATAAGATTAAAATTTATCTTTTTTATCAAAATAATAATATATATTATTTATATAAATACAAGTATAATATAATATTTGATATAATAATGATAATAAATATAATTATAATAATAATAATAATAATAAATAAAATAAATATAAATAATAAAATAAACATATTAAAAAAATTATAATAACTGTGATATTAAAACTAGTGATTTTAATAATAATTCTTTTCATAGTAGAGTTATAATCTATTAGAATTTTAGTATCTAAATCATACCTAAATTAAAAAAGTTACTCAATTTCTTATTAGGTATTATCTATTAATATCTATTTACTCTTTACAATATATAATATTAGTAATATCAAAGTAAATTTAGATATAAAGTATTATTTTATATAATTTTAAATATTTAATTTATAGAAAATATATTGTAATAAATAAAGCTTTTTTAAAATCTGCTATTATGAAACATAATCAAATATAAAAACTAGATTTTTTTTTTTAAAAAAAATGAGAAAAATAGTAAAATCATATTAAAATATAATAAATAAATAATAAATATTAAAACAAAAATGTAAAATTTTCAAAAATAATTTTTTTAAAATAAATCAAAATAATTTTGCTTAAATCAAAATTTTTAAAAAATTTTCTTTTAAGATATTTTATATAAAAAGAATATTATTAGCCTATATAAATACATTAAAAAATATAATAATTTTAAGTTAAACAGTTTGATTATATTTAATTGCTACTTTCTTCTTAGGTCATGTAACTTTAATTTTTCAGTTCATGTCATACAGCTGGATCACTTTTCAAATTTTAACAAAAAAAAATTTATATATACAGTCAACTCTTGTTATAGCGAACTCTTGATATAACGAATTTTTTGAACAAATATAATAAAAATACTCTTGTTATAGCGAATTGGCCAATCAAATCTCTTAAAATCTTCACTATAGCCTTATAGCGAAGTTGAGGTCTAGAACATAGAGTTCGTTATAACAAGAGTTGACTGTAAAAAGTTTATTTACATGTAATTTTATTGGTAGATTAAAGCTTATTGTATTATCATTATGTATAATTTCTTTCTTATAACTCATTAATTTAGTTTTATACAGCTTTTCAAGTAAATACATTGTAAAATTTTCCAACTAATATTTTGATGGATTAAACTTCATTTTAAAATCTACTTTCTACTAATCAGGTAATAAATATAGAATTGATACATTTCCAAAAAATCTTTTATATTTCACAGGCAAATCTTTCTAATCCTTCAAAACTTTAGAATTGTAACTTATTTTATATATATAATAGGTATTTTGATAGAGTTAAGATAATTTTAAAATGAATTGTAATAGTCTTATAAATAGGTCAAATAAAGAAAATTTTTAAATAAAATTTTAAATTTAATATGGTTATCCTAAGGAGATTTTTTTTCTTTTTCATATCACAAATAAAGATAAATCTATGTAAATCTGCTTTCTTTTAAACAAATGCCAATTTTATTATATAAGATTACATAAATTTTACTATAAAAAAAAATCCTAAATTTCTATAAACTAACACAATCAGGTTATAATCTGAAAATTTACTTTATATGCCTTGTCTTCTTAAAGATTAACCAATCAGATAGTATAATATTTATATATAAACATTTTATTAATAAAAATTTTTTAATAATAAACTCTGAGTCTCTGGATAAATTTTAAATTTCAATGTTATGTGACTGAAAAATTGAAGTTGTATAACTTTATAGTATAAAATGTAGTATTTTTGTTTATAATAAAGATAGAAATATCTAAGTCAAGATTTTCTTAAAATAGTTAATATTTTGTATTTCAATCATAAATAATAAAATTATTTTTTAATTTTGATTGAATTATATATATAACATTATGAACTAATTTTGACTAAAATTATATAAATCAAAATAAATTGAAATTTTTAAAAAAATTGAAATAATTTTTATTTATATAAAAAAATTTTTATAGGTTTTTGATATTAGATTATTATTTATTATACATGAAAATTATACACTTTTAAATTATGTTTTTTTATTATTTTAATAATTAATTATTTGTATTAATATTCAGGTTTTATTTAGATTAATTAAATAATTATATAATAAATACAAAATGAATATTATTCTTTTTACCATCTTAAATTTTATAATCCAAATATTCATAAATTACTGAATATATCTGAATTATATTGAGTAAACAAATAATAGGTTATAGTTTTATTTTCACATAGTGGAATAATTATTTTGTAATTTATATGAATTATTATTAATAATGCTATAAGTAAATAAATTATATCACAAATTATAACTTAATTATATCATTTTTTTAAATTATAGTTCTTATCTTACAAATTCATTTTATATATACTAATAATAAAAATGTAAAAGTTATATATTTATTAAAAATATTTAATTAAGTTTTATTTAAACTTTTAAGATTGAATATATTAATTAGTAAAATTTTCTTTTATAAAAATTCTAAGAAATCAAATTTAAAATTTATTAATTAAATTAAAAACTTAATCTAATAATTAAAAAATAGGTTTTGCAATTAAAAAAATGACACAATTGATTTAACAACTCAATTAAAATTTGAAAGTTATTATAGAAACTATCTTTACTAATAATATTACAATAATTATTCTAAATTTATTAAAAGTTCACAGAATTTAAATATATTTAATCTAAAAATAATTGCAAATTAAGTATAAGTAAATTATTATTATTTTGAATAAAAATAAGCTTATGAAGTTATTATTCATATTTCATAATATGAAATATTTATTATTAATTAATGAATAAAAGAACTAAAAAAGAATGTTAAAAATTCTTTTTGAAATCATTAACCTAATTAAAAATATAGCATATTATATTAAGTTGAAATATGTATTATAAATAAAATATAAAATTTTATATTAATAGATCAAATAAATTTAAAGTTAATGAATAATATTCATATAGACTATTCAAGTGGAAAAGTAAGAATTGTTAGTGATAATATAATATTTATAAAATAAAGCATATTTTTATTTCATTTCTTCTTAGAATTTATGACTATTTACTTAATTTTTATTACATACTAATTTTAATGATTTACGAAATTGCAATTCAAAAAAAAAAAATTTAAATTAAAAAATGTAGGATACTTGAAATTTTCATTTATTTGTTTATTTTTTATTGTTTAAGGGTAAGAAAATAAGAAAAGTGTTTTTAAAAATTAGTGATACTTTGGCGCGAAATAGATTTTTTACCAACGCCAATAACGTACGTAATTTTCTTTGGATATGTGAATAAATATCGAAAATCCTTTTTTTTTAAAAAAATAAATGTCGGGTCAAATTTTATCTGTTTTGTTGAAATTTACTAGGGATGTTAAGCGGTTCTAAGTGGTCCTAAAAGTCCCAAGAAAATTATAAAGAATTAAATTTACAATTTTATTATGAAACTTGTTTATTATAATGTTTTTATGAGCTACAAATGAAAATATATAATAAACCCTCTTGGAATCCCAGAATTTCTTAAAATTTAAAATTTAAGGACTTAAGACCGGGTCCCAAGGACCGGTCCTATACTTAGCGGTCCCATCAAATTGCCAATTTTGAATATTATTTTCGCTTTTTGCAAATTAATTATAAAATTTTTATGACATTTTTTTGATGGGGGTTACTTATCATAGATAAGTGATTAGACTTCTTAGAGTTAGTGATCTCTTAAATTGTAAGGACCGGTTAAGGACCGCTTAACATCTCTAAAATTTACAGTGATGTTCAAGAAAATAAAAAAATATTTGCAATGGTTTAATAGAAAGAGTTGAATTAGCTCGGATTCTATTAAAACTTTACTGAAAAAGGGCGGAGAATGAAAATTATTTCGATGACGATGATCGTTATAAGACTTTTTTAAGATTTTATGCAAATTTCGCAAATTCAATTATTTGAAAATTATGCAAAGGTCGACAGTCTTATTAAAGAACAACTTAATTCTTTAATCAAAGTGTTTGATGGCGTTATGAAAGTTTTGGACTTCACAAAGAAATTTGTAAATGTACAACAACGTGGTATTGATCAAAAAGCTCTTGTTAACAATAGTTCTGAAATGATCAAGGTAAGCCGTTTATAAATTATGTATTAATTCTTATTTTCTTATTTTATTTATTTTCTTTCTTTTAATAGTACCTGAGACATGTTGCTAAGGTTGAACTAATTAACTCAGTTCTTATGTCAATAAATAGTCCAACAGAACGAGATGATCCATTAGTTACAGACGTTACAATGGTAATTAGTGAATCTATTGAAATTGCTAAAAAAGCTCAATATAATAAAAGAATTTGTGGTACTTTAATGGATAGAGTTGAAACAGCTCAGGTTGTCATTAATCGTCTTAAAAAGAAAAAATGATAAAGCCTTTGAAATATTTGCAGATATCATGAGAATAATTAGAGATTTTATGAAGCAGGTCACCCAATTAATTAGATGTTGGAGGAGGTTTCAAAAAATTTTCGTATCCTAATTCTTTTAGAGATAAATATGATGATTTGATTAATGACCGTTATAAAAGATTTGAATTTAACAATAGCAATTGCTGATGAAGAACAGCGCAATAATATTTCCGAAATGACCAAGGTATTTATTAAATTTATAATAATTGTTATTTTATTCTTATTCTTATTCTTTTATATTCAGCTCTTGAAAAGGATTGATGATAATAAAGTAACCATAATAGAACCACGAGCTTGTAGATCCTATTGGAAGAAGAGTATCTGATCACCGTGGAAGTAAGAAGCATATTGTAAAAAAGACCTTAAAACAAAGTATAGCGTTGCTTGTATTCCTATCACCATCACAGAAGATAATTTACGAGTACTCAAAAGATTCAAGCACAACTTATGATTTTAAGAAAACTTCGAGATTCTCCCAATATTTTGAAATTTTATGGGCTCTCTAATTATGATAATCAACTGACCATTTGTATTTGAATGGGCCGAGTTAGTAAATCTCCGTGAGATTTATATAAAATCCGATATTCCTCGAACCTTAAAGTAAGTATTTTAATTTATGTATTTTTTTAGCTTTTTTTTGTGGTTTTTTTTTAATATTGATTTTCATTTAATTCTCCAGGTATCTATTGCTCTTGATATTTTGTCGTGGTATAATTTTCTTGCACAACCATTATATTTTTTCATAATGATATTCGTTGTGCAAACATAATGATGATTTCGCGATTAGAATCTAAAATTGCAAACTTTAATTATGCGATCGATGGTGGTTCTGAAATAAAACTAGTAGATCTAGAATCCATTCCAATCCCAAATGTGGATGATGTTGTTAATTGGATGGCCCCAGAAAAAATTGAAAATTTCTATTTATATCAATTTGACACAAAATGTGAAATATTTAGGTAATTTTCATTTATTTTAATATGAATTATAAATTTATTAATATTAAAATTTTTTAATTTTTTAGTTTTGGAATGTTGTTATGGGAACTTACTTTTGAAAGGATTCCTTATCAAGATTGGGATGTATCTAGAATCAAAAATCATATTTTAAATCATAATGGGGAAATTTTGAGCATCATCAAATTTAGGGATGGATCGGTCCTGGTAAGACCGGTCTTAGACCGGTTAATAGGACCGGTCCTTGCGGTCCTCGGTCCATATTTTGAGGACCGGTCCGGAC